>CAUYRH010116480.1:0-12020 GCA_963574655.1 Perodicticus potto
TAAATCATGAGTGTAGCAGCCGTCAGTTTAGCCCTATGGCTTACTAATGTTCTCTTGTGCCGGTCAATCCAGTAGGACTATTTCACTGAAACTTATTTTATTCTTTGGTATTTTAAATACATTGATTTTCACAATAAAATAAAAATAAAAAGACAAAAATGTATTAATAAAAATAAAAAGAACCGCCCTCGGTGGTTAGGGCGCCAGCCACATACAACAGGGCTGGTGGGTTCAAACTCAGCCTGGGCCTGCTAACAACAATGACAATTGCAACAACAACAACAACAACAACAAATAGCCGGGTGTTGTGGTGGGCGCGTGTAGTCCCAGCTACTCGGGAGACTGAGGCAAAAGGATCGCTTACGCCCAAGAGTTTGAGGTTGCTGTGAGCTGTGACGCCACAGCACGCATACTGAGGGTGACATAGTGAGACTCTGTCTCAAAAAAAAAAAAAAGGATTCATCCTGTAAAATTTGGATTCAGTCAAAAGGCTGTACTTATGGACCTAGATGGCCGTATACGGCTGCAGATTCCCCACCTTGGTAAGGAACATGTGCTAATGAATGAGTTATGATTATTTTCATGTAATCCAGCGCTTGTGCAGAGCTAGAGGAAAGCACGGGTGGTATGACAGCACTAGGATGGCTCCCCGGTGTTCCCAGGAGGGAAGGGTGTCTGGAGGCTTCCCTGGAAGACTGATGTCTCAGCAGGTAAATGGAGCGTGGCAGGACAGTGTTACCTGCAAGGCACGGATGGTGCAGAAGCCGTGGGTGGGAACACCAGGAGTGCAGGTTTAACCAAGAGATGGGGGGGGCCTGTCCCGCAGGTTAAGGTAGGGAGGAGGTCAAGTGTGCAACCGGAAGGGTAGGGGAGGCTGATTTTGAAGAAGGGCCAACTGGGCACAAGAGGTGCGTTGGGATCTTTTACAGTAAATCAGGCCAGCAACGGCGAGGGCCTGAACTGTGGTTCTAGGAATGGAGAGTTGGGAGCTGGGACTGGAGAGGTGAACCCTGGCAACGGACTGAATGAGAATGGGGAGGCCGGGAAATTGCCTGACCGTTAGGTTTCTGGCTCACGTAACTGTGCGAGTTGGGGGTATTGCTGCTGATTGAGACTGCAAAGGAGGGTCTCCTCTGGGGCAAGGGAACGAGTCAAGATCATTAATTCATGTGCGCCCGTGGCTCAGTGGTTAGTGTGCCAGCCACATACACCAAGGCTGGCCGGTTTGAACCAGGCCCAGGCCAGCTAAAAACCAATGACAACTGCAACAACAAGGACAACAAAAACGGCCGGGCGTTGTGGCGGGCGCCTGTAGTCCCGGCTACTTGGGAGGCTGAGGCAAGAGAATGGCTTAAGCCCAAGAGTTTGAGGTTGCTGTGAGCTGTGATGCCACGACACTCTACCCAGGGTGACAGCTTGAGACTCTATCTCAAAAAAGAAGAAGAAGAAAGATAAATTCAGTTTGCTGTAGCTTGGAGTTTGATCCTGGTGAATTATCAAAGTGGAGATGTCCCGTGGTCAGTTTATGCTCGTCGCTGTCCTGGGTTGAGTTTAAAGTGATGCACAGAGGTGGATAAAGTAGAGTAAGACGTAAGTCAAGCAGGAGAACAGCAGAGAGAAAAGCAGTGACGTGTAAGCCAGAGGAATAAGTGAGGTGAACACAAAGCACACAGCAGAAAGCAGAAGTCGGCTCGGCGCCTGTGGCTCAATGGCCTAAGGCGCCAGCCATGTACACCTGAGCTGGCGGGTTCGAATCCAGCCTGGGTTCGCCAAACAACAATGACGGCTGCAACCAAAAAATGGCCGGGCGTTGTGGCGGGTGCCTGTAGTCCCAGCTACTTGAGAGGCAGAGGCAGGAGACTCGCTTGAGCCCAGGGATTGGAGGTTGCTGTGAGCTGTGATGCCACACCACTCTATCCAGGGCGACAGCTTGAGGCTCTGTCTCAAAAAAAAAAAAAAGAAAGAAAGCAGAAGTCGCGGGCTGGCTGGTTTGGCCGGACTCTCCCGTGTGGGCGGGGCCTGCAGTGTCTTGATTGCTTGTCTGTTTGGTTTTGGTTGGATTTATTTGTTTGGTTGTAGCCCTAAAATTCAGGAGTTCTCAAAAATTAGAATTTCTGGCCTTTTTTTTTTTTTTTTAACAAAACTGGAAGTTCTAGGAACTCTGAGCCATGTGCCATGTGGCAACAAGTGCTATGTCTGAGAGGCAGTCACCCCTTCTTGGGAGGGCAAGAGCTCCCTAATTTCCCACTGTCCCTTCCATGCCACTTTTCTCCCCACCACTGAGCTCATCAGACTCTGTGCCAAGTTCATCATGGTCTAGTTCTAACCCATCTCTAACACACATAATCTAACAAAAATAAGTCAAGATTTTTTTTTTTCTTTTTCTCTCTCTGTTTTGCCTGTTTAGTGCGGGAGGCAGGCTAATGCTCCTTGTTTACAAGGGCTGTCCATTCTGCTTGATGCCTATGTGTTAAGGAGTTTGAACATGACCCTCCTGTAGGTATTTGACTTTGTGACACGTAGTATAATCATATATTTGGCTTGGATGGGCCTTAACTTGACTCTCTACCTTCCAGCAGCCAAACAAAATGAGGATATTTTATCAGCCAGTAATTCATAATATCCACATGATCATTGCTTAGACCAATCAAGACTCTTCCCAACACAGAGACTAGACAGACATTTCTCTTGAGAGTCTGCATAGAGAGAGAGAGATAAGTTCAAATAACATCCATCCCCAGAGTAGATTCAAGTCCAAGGTGGAGTCCAGCAGTTTCACATAGCCCTTCCCTGAGAGGAGCTGCTTAACAAATCTGGGAAAGGTCCATATCAAACTGATTAGGAACCGAATTTTCTACTGATCTGGCCTACAGAAAGATAATTTTAGAAAATTTTAACGATCTAGAGAAAGACCTGGACTCCCCCAAATAATCCCTCATAGATGGTCTGAGGATACGATGCCTGGAATTGCAGCAGCCACTTTGTGACCATCAGGGGACAAGTCAGAGATAAGAGTCAGCACACAGCAGATGAAAACCAGAAAAGACAGAAGATCTGGGCCCCTTAATGATGTTGCTGAACACTAGAACAACCAACCTTTATTGTATGAGTTGTCAAATGTCCTTATTAAATTTAAACTAATTTTCTTTGATTATTCTATTACTTGCTGACAAAAGCATTATGACTAGTACAGCCATAACTAATTCAAGTCCAAAGAGCAACAGAAGCCACAAACTATTTTTTTATTTTTATTTTTTATTTTTTTGAGATAGATTCTCAGTTTGTCACCTCCTGGTAGAGTGTGGTGGCATCATAGCTCACAGCAACCTCAGACTCCTGGGTTCAAGTGATTTTCTTGCCTCAGCCTCCCCAGTAGCTGGGACTACAGGCTCCTGCCACAACACCCGGCTTTCTTTAGAGACGGGGGTGTCACTCTTGCTCAGGCTGGTCTGAAACCTGTGACCTCAGGCAATCTGCTCACATCGGCCTCCCAAAGTGCTGGGATTATAGGACGAGCCACCTCGCCCAGCCTGGAAGCTACAAACAATTCAGTTTCTTCTCCAGGGAGTCAAGTATATAGGTTATGAAAAACACCGTCATGTCACAAAAGTTGTAAGCCTGTATTTCAGGGGAATGGAAATAAAACCATACTGATGTGAGTCTCAGGGGGTTTTCCTCAGGTCAGGACTGGGGAAGTAGATTTGGGAAGTGAAATATGCAGTTTATAGGTAAAACCATTACAGTAGATGAAATTGTGTAGGTTGACCACAGAGAGTAATGAAAAAAACTACCTCTAAAGGGCAGTCCTGGTCGGTGCCTCTGGCTCAGTGGGTAGGGTGCTGACCCTATATACTGAGGGTGGCGGGTTCAAATCCGGCCCTGGCCAAACTGCAACAACAACAACAACAAAAATAGCCGGGCGTTGTGGTGGGCGCCTGTAGTCCCGGCTACTCGGGAGGCTGAGGCGAGAGAATCACCTAAACCCAGGAGTTGGAGGTTGCTGTGAGCTGTGATGCCATGGCACTCTACTGAGGGCGATAAAGTAAGACTCAGTCTCCACAAAAAAATGAAACAAAAAAAGAAAAAGAAAAAGAAAGGGCAGTCCTTAGAAGACAAGGCTCTTTCTTAGGAGAACAGGAAGGACGACGGTTTAGAGAGGCTGGAAGACAGGCAGCAGAGTGAGAGGTACAGAAAGCAGAGAATAAAGGCTTCCAGGAAGGCAGAAATGGGGGAAAGTGTCAAATACAGCCCAGTGATATAAGGGCTTGGCACCCATCAAATGACAACTGTGCTACAAATAATATATGCTCCCTCTGAGATGTCATTCTGTAGATTAATTTCCCCACAAATCTATCCCCCCCCCTTTTTTTTTTGTAGAGACAGTCTCACTTTATCGCCCTCAGTAGAGTGCCGTGGCGTCACAGCTCACAGCAACCTCCAACTCCTGGGCTTAGGCGATTCTCTTGCCTCAGCTCCTGAGTAGCTGGGACTACAGGTACCTGCCACAATGCCCGGCTAGTTTTCTGTTTTGCAGTTCGGCCAGGGCCGGGGCCGGGTTTGAACCCGCCACCTTCGGTATATGGGGCCGGCGCCCTACTCAATGAACCACAGGCGCCGCCCCACATTTTTGTTTTTAATAACCACCACCTACAGTCTTTCACAGGCACTTTCTTACCCAAGATCATTTAGAAATGATACGAACAGGGGTGGCACCTGTGGCTTGAAGGAGTAGGGCACTGGCCCCATATACTGGAAGTGGCGGGTTCAAACCCAGCCCCAGCCCAAAACTGCAAAAAAAAAAAAAAAAAATGATACGAGCACTTGATAATAAAATTTAACTCCATCAGCTTCTCGGAACTTCTTTCTTATTTTATTTTAATCACCGTTTTCCTTAACCAGTTTTTAAAATGCTTCCCTGGAAGTTCTTATTTAGTCAGATGCTGAAGTGGCGAAGCCTGTACTTGCTAAGAGATGGAACTATCAGGACCAGTTTCCACGTGTTAGTTTTCTTTTGCTAGGTACAAGGATTGGAGCCCCTCTCTCTCTCTTGAGAACAATCAGAACAGAGTTCCAGAAGTGTGTGAAAGTCCAGTTCCCAACACACTTCATTCCTCCTCAGACTTCTGCCATCTAGTCTTGGGAGTCCATTCATGGCCCAAATGCAGGGAACGCCATGTCAAGAGTAAGGTGATGGCAGATGGCTGATGTGACTCAGGTCCAGCTTGCTTATCATCCAAGGACAACGATGAACAGGGTAGGAGCTAAATGTTATGAAATCTAAAACACAAAGTCTTTAGAATTAGCCCCTGAATTGTTATTCCACAGTGATAAATTATGTTTATAAGGAAGGACAGGAGCTTTTCAAGTCACATAACTTTAGAGGGATGATACATAAGAAAGAATCCTTCTAGTAACATAGTAATCTCCAAAGAGAAATGTACGTAGACTATAAAATAAAATCTAAAAGAGACCACATGCCGTGGCTCATGCCTGTAATCCTAGCACTTTGCCAGGAGGAGTTGAGGCTCGCTGGAGCCCAGGAGTCTCAGGTGGCAGTGAGCTATGATGTCAGTGCACTCTAGCTGGGGCAAAAGAGTGAGATTCTGTCTCAGGAAGAAAACTGTCTAAAAGATTGTTAAATTACAACCATTCTTTAGCTGGAGAAATATAAATGTTAAAGCATATGTTGTCTGTATAATCCGAAAAGAAATCAAGACAGGAGAAATGTATTATTAAATGAACTTTGGAACCAGTGTTGACAAAGATTAGCATTTTGAGCTATTTTTATAGCACACTGAAAATCAGAGAATACCTTTTCTGGAATCCAGGTCTCTTGGAGACATACAGTGTTAAAGCTGAGAAGAAGATCAAATCATGCGAGATCTTTACACCCATGACCACACCCAGCTCTGCTTGAAAGCGAGGAGCCTTCATCACGCAGAGGATAACTCCAAACTCCAGTGAAGCTATTTGTTTTGAAAGATGCAATCGTAATTAGCCTCTGGGACTCTGGGTAAATTGGGATTGTAAACTAACCCAAAACTAGCAAATCCAGTCTTTCAAGGCCAATTCTTTGTGGAGAGAGAGGCTGCTGGTTTTCTGGACCCAGGGCAGGGTTCCCTGAAGATTTAACTGCTTAGCAGAATCAGTCTTTTTTTTTTTTTTTTTAAATTGAGACAGAGTGTCACTTTGTCACCCTTAGTAGGGTGCTTCCATGGCCTCGTAGCTCATAGCAACCTCAAACTCCGGGGCTCAAGTGATTCTCTTGCCTCAGCCTCCCTAGTAGTTGGGACTACAGGTGCGCCGCCACAATGCCCAGCGGTGTTTGTTGTTACTGTTTAGCAGGCCCAGGCGGTTCAAACCCGCCAGCCCTGGAGCATGTGGCCGGTGCCCTAACCACTGAGCTACGGGCGTCCCCCAGCATAATCAGTCTTAAATGAAATGTATCCTCAGGGCTTTTTTCCTTTTCTCTTTCTTTCTTCTTTCTTTTTCTTTGAGATAGCATCTTGCTCTGTCATTCCATCATAGCTCACAGCAACCTCAAACTCCCGGGCTCAGCGATACTGCTGGCTCAGCCTTCAGCGCAGCTGGATCTGCAGGAGCACACCACCGTGTCCAGCTAACTCTTCTATCTTTCTGGAGAGATGGGGTGTCCCTATTCCTCAAGCTGGTCTCAAACTCCTGACCTACAGCGGTCTTGCCACCTCGGCCTCCTGAAGTGTTAGGATTACAGGTGTGAGGCACCACCAGCAACGGAAGCTGACTAGCTGTTGAAGCAGAAAAACACTTTGGGGTGGCTCACAGAACTCTTTCAAAAGCTGTGAAGGAACAAAGATTGGGGAGAATCTTACAGGAATGATGTCCAACAGCAAACTGCAAAATTGGCCAGATGTGAAAATTGTCTCACCCCGGACACCAAGCACAGGCTGCCACCGTGCCTGACTCTGAAGCCATTGTCACTGTGCCCGGTACAGACATGACATCTACACCAAGAACTCTACCTTCCTTTGTGGCAGAAAATAGAGGACAAAATAGGCTTGCACTACAGATCAAATTTCAAAGACAGAGTACTTTGAGGGTTGCCACTTATTTTTTTAATATATAGATTTTGTTAATTGCCAATTCTTTTAATTTTTTTTTTTTGAGATAGAGTCTCACTTTGTCACCCTCAGTACAGTGCTGTGGCATCACAGCTCACAGCAACCTCGAACTCTTGGGCTTGAAGGATTCTCTTGCCTCAGCCTCCCAAGTAGCTGAGACTACAGGCACCTGCCACAATGCCTGGCTATTCTTTGTTGCAGTTGTCATTGTTGTTTTAGCTGACCCGGGCTGGGTTCAAACCGGCCAGCCTCGGTGTATGTGGCTGGCGTTGTTACCACTGTGCTACGGGCACTGAGCTGGCCAAAGCAATCTTGAGCAAAAGAACAAGTCTGGAGGCATCCCATCACCAGACTTCAAGCTGTACTATTATACACAGCTATAAGGGTAAGCTTGATTGCTCACACCTGTAATCCTAACACTCTGGGAGGCCTAGGCAAGTGGATCGCCCGAGCCGAAGAGTTTAAAACCAGTCTGAGCAAGAACGAGATGGTCTCTACTAAAAATAGAAAAACTAGTTGGGCATTGTGGTGGCTGCCTGCAGTCCCAGCTACTCAGGAGGATTGCTAGAGCCCGAGAGTTTGAAGTTACTGTGAGCTATGATGCCATGGCACTCTACCCAGGGTGACAGAGTGAGCATAGTATCAGTATAAAAACAGAAACATAGACTAATGGCACAAAAGAGAGAATCCAGATGTGAAGTCATCTAACTACAAGCAACTGATCTTCGACAAAGCAGACACTGGGGTTGCTACTTGTCAAAGGTGGGTAGAGGTGGGGCAAGAAGAAACCTTCCGCCAGGAGATGGACTCTGAGATGGCCCCGCCTGCTCAACTGCTTGTGTGGGGGAAGCTGGAGAGAGTCTGCTGGAAGGCTTTTTGAGTTCCAGGTTGCATATCACAAAAACAGACTCATGACAAATAAGTCCTAATGATTTGGGACCATCAGGGTTACTCTAAGCAGACGTTGCTCAGCTGATGCTGAGGAGTGACAGAACAATGGTTTGTGATATGAGAAACAACGATTTTTGGATAAACTATAGTTAGTTAAAAGCCTAGTATTAATTCCACTAAGATAGTTAAGAAGGTTGCATTCTTTGTTACTTCTCAAGTTTTCATTTCCTATGTTGTAGTGAAAGTACTGTAGAAAATAGGAAACAGGGAGGCACCTGTGGCTCAAAGGAGTAAAGCACTCACCCCATATGCTGGAGGTGGTGGGTTCAAACTCAGCTCCAGCCAAAAACTGCCAAAAAAAAGAAAGAAAGAAAATAGGAAACAGCACCCTCTCCTGGAAAAACGTGGCATCTGTGTTCTTTCTGAAATTAGGCCTGAGAAGTTGATTAGTTGCATTTTTACTTCTGAAATATTCTCTTTTTTGTTTTAGACAGAGTCTCACTGCATCGCCCTTGGTAGAGTGCTGTGGCATCACAGCTCACAGCAACCTCCAACTCCTGGGCTTAGGCGATTCTCTTGCCTCAGCCTCCCAAGTAGCTGGGACTACAGGTGCCTGCCACAACACTCGGCTATTTACTTCGGAAATAATCTAATAGAAGAAACAGATCTATTTATGTTGTATTTTTCTGAAGAGTCATATAGAAAGGACTCTAAACTTTTAACTAATCAGCTGTATCAGTTATCTATTGTTGCATAAGAATTTATCCCTAGGGGCTCGGCGCCTGTGGCTCAGTGGGCTAAGGCGCCAGCCACGTACACCTAAGCTGGCAGGTTCGAATCCAGCCTGGCCCGCCAAACAACAATGATGGCTGCAACCAAAAAATGGCCGGGCATTGTGGCGAGTGCCTGTAGTCCCAGCTACTTGGGAGGCGGAGACAAGAGACTCGCTTGAGCCCAGGCATTGAAGGTTGCTGTGAGCTGTGATGCCATGGCACTCTATCCAGGGTGACAGCTTGAGGCTCTGTCTCAAAAAAAAAAAAAAAAGAATTTATCCCTAGGTTTAGCTTGAAACAGTGACAAATATTTATTCCATAATATTTCATCCAGCATCTGTGGGATAAAAATTCAGGAGCTGTTTAGCTGTGGTTCTGGCTTTCTCGGCTTTTTAGAAAATCGTGCTGCTGTCATCTGAAGACTTGACCACAGCTAGGTGATTCATTTCTAAGGTGGCTCGTCGCATGCCTGGTAAGCTGGTGCAAGTGGTTGGCAGAAGGCCTCGGTTCCTGTCGCATGGATCTTTCCAGAAGGCCTCTTGGATGCCCTCACAGGGTGGCAGCTGATTTCTTCCACAGTGAGTGATCCAAGAGGAAGCTAGACAGAACCAGACTGACTTTCATGCCTTAGTCTCAGAAGCCACCCGCAGTTTCCTCCAGGGAACACAGGTCAGCTCTACTCGGTGTGGTGGGAGACTCCACAGAGGCCAGAACGCAGGAGACAGGAAGGCCATTTTGAATGCAGGATGTCACTGAAACTTTGGTGTCACTGCTGGGAATGGGGTGGTTTGAGTTGACTAGAGAAGTGTGATTATTGGCATTAGGATGGCCAGTCCTGACAACAGACGTGAGTGAGGTTCGACCCACGTCAAGTTTCATGTCACTTGCCCAAACACATTGGATGTGCTTATTTTTGGTCTGGATCATGTGACTGGCTGAGTTTCAGTTCAAGATTCATCTACTTCCTTTGGCCCAAAGAATAAATTTGGGCAACAAATAAGCGTTCATGTTCTGCTCCTTAGTGATCAACATAAACAACTCACTTTTCCTTTCTATTTTCACAGAATGTCCGTAGCTGTCTTCTACTAACTTACTCCAGTGTAACAGCCTTCATGCCTAGGGCATTTAAAAAAAAAATTTCTTAATATCACTTGAGTTACTCACTTTCTGATTGCAAACCAGCACAAAACGAGTGGTCCTTTATCAATAATCCCCCATAAGCTCATGCCATTAATTTACTTCTCTTCCTCTGGTGAAATAATTCCGCTTTCCTTACCTTTTTCCTCATGCTGACAGGGATGGGGATTGTGCGTGTGAACTTTGCATAAAGCGGAATTCCAAACGTGTAGAAAACACAAAGGCAGAGCTGTCCAGGGAGCCCCCGAGGACCCCGCACCAGCTCCGGCGGTGAGCTGACTCCTGGCCAGCCTGGCGTTACGTTCTCCCCAAACACGTCCCCCCACACCACTTACCTCCCACCCCAGGGATTATCATGAAGCAAACTGCAGAAATCTCATTTCAACCAGGAAAATAGGAAAATAAGGGTTCTACTTGGTGAAAGGACAATTAGTATCCAAATTCTTTTTTTTTTTTTTGAGACAAACTCTCACTTTGTTGCCCTCAGTAGAGTGCTGTGGCATCACAGCTCACAGCAACCTCAGACTCGTAGGCTGAAGCGATTCTCTCACCTCAGCCTCCCAAGTAGCTGGGACTACAGGTGCCCACCACAACGCCCACCTATTTTTGTTGTTGTTGTTGTTGCAGTTGTCATTGTTGTTTAGCTGGCCCAGGCCAGGTTCAAACCTGCCACCTTTTGTGTATGTGGCTGGCACCATAACCACTGTGCTACAGACGCTGAGCCCCAAGTTCTTGCCTTGAAATTTTTTCTTCTTTTTCACTTTCAGCTATTTCATTTTATTTGGTTTTAGAAATAGAGTCTCACTCTGTCACCCTGGGTAGTGTGCTTTGGCATCATAGCTCACAGCAACCTTAAAGTCTTGGGCTCAAGCGATCCTCCTGCCTCAGCCTCCTGAATAGCCGGGACTACAGACACCCGCCACAACCTCCAGGGGTCTCACTTTCACTCAGAGCTCAGGCAATCTGCCAGTCTCAGCCTCCCAGAGTGCTAGGATGACAGGTATGAGACACGCCCATGCCCCACCCCACTCTCAGCTTAAGTCTATAGGTGAAGGGCAAAGGAAATACCTGAAACTCAGCTGAGAACTCAGGGACACAGGGAGACCGTGTGAAGAACACTTTCTGTAGTTCCTGGAGCAGAGACATCTGACTTTCCTGGCAGAAATGTGGGCAAATCCTCTGAACCTGTTTTTCTGGATTGTGGGGGCCAGGAGGGAAAGTGTGCAGTCAGGGCTTTCCTTGAAGTTCCTCCTGTGACCTTTGACACCCACTTCTCGTCTGAATTGTTTTTCTGGAGGATGGAAAACACGCGCACCAACACCGGCACACAAGAGCCTGCACACTGATCTTGAAACCAATTTTAGAATCAAAAAATGTTTTAAAGGAAAGGGAACTTCAACTCCATTTCACCCGAGATTGGCTTTTACGTTTGTGAAAAATGAGGTCCATGTTGATTTAGCATTTAATAAGCATCTGTAATGTATTTTCAGTAATATTTTCAGCATTTTTCCTGAATTACATTACCTTTCAAAGACTCTATCCAGCCCTGGGCAAATTAAATAGTTGCTTCTTGGGACTTTAAAAACTGGAAATTTTTTTTTTCTTTTTTTGAGACGGAGTCTCACTTTGTTGCCCTGGTAGAGTGCTGTGGCATGATAGCTCACAGCAACATCAGGCTCCTGGGCTCAAGCAATTCTCTTGCCTCAGCCTCCTGAGTAGCTGGACTACAGGCACCCTCCACAACGCCCGGCTATTTTTAGGGACGGGGTCTCACTCTGTCTCAGGCTGGTCTCAAACTTGTGAGCTCAGGCAATCTGTCTACCTCGGCCTCCCAAGTGCTAGGATTACAGACATGAGCCACTGCTCCCGGCTCCTTCCTTTCTTTTTCTCAGACAAGGTCTTGCTCTGTCTTACCAGGTGGAGTGTAGTAGTATCGTAACTCACTGCAGCCTCCAACTCCTAGATTTTTTTTTGAGACAGAGCCTCAAGCTGTCACCCTGGATAGAGTGCCGTGGCATCACAGCTCACAGCAACCTCCAATTCCTGGGCTCAAGTGAGTCTCCTGCCTCCACCTCCCAAGTAGCTGGGACTACAGGTGCCCGCCACAAAGCCTGACAAT
>CAUYRH010116482.1:0-32493 GCA_963574655.1 Perodicticus potto
AATGAATGGATACAGTCCATTCATGGAATTGAGGCCTAGGAAATTCACAAGAAATTGACCTAGGCATAGGAAATGGGGGTTCCACATTTAGTCCTAAGTGTAAAGTGAAGGTGACACCAAGGCACAGGCGTCTCCTCGGCAGTTGTCCAGCCTTTTTGGCTATTGAGAATTGCTGTAATATGAAAATGCCTATACCATTTATTCTCTTTTATTCATAGGTTGCACACATGACGAAAAGTGAAATGCATTTGCATGACACAGCATTCATAGGTCCAGCACTTTTGTTTCTGGATCAGTATTTTAACAGCTTTATTGATGAATATATTGTACTTTGGATTGCCCTGGTAGGTATAGTACCGTATCTTATTTCATGATTTGGAGGCTACTTATTTTCTTGTTTCATTGGCTCAGTCCTAATAGATCAAGTAATTGTAATGTTTTAGAATGTCAGAAAATGGTATGTGGGGCTTTGTGAGAGTTCCTTGTTGCTTCGTTCTTATTTAGCTTGGCTACATGAGTAGCTCATGAATTCCAGATTTGTAACTATATAAAGCATGAGTCAGCTAACTATTACTATACCCTGTGAGCCCATAGCCTATTTTGGTAAGTAGAGTTTTATTGGAATAGCCATGGCCATTCATTTATGTATTGTCTGTGGCTACTTTCACACTACAATGGCAGAGCTGAGCAGTTATGACAAAAACAGTATGGTCCACATAGCTTAAAATATTTACTGTCTAAGAAAGGGTTTGTTGATCTTTAGTGTAAAAGAATTGAGGGTGAGTCTGGGGAGAGAAGAAAGCCAGAGGCCACTCCTCTTTCTTTCAGCAAGCTTAGGGAGAGCATAAGCAACTGCTAAGAATCTAATAGTCTCTTGTTTTCTTGTTTCATTGGTCTTGTCTTTTCTTTCCAGGTCTTCTCTTTCTTTGATTTGATCCGCTATTGTGTCAGTGTTTGCAATCAGATCGCATCTCACCTGCACATACATGTCTTCAGAATCAAGGTCTCTACAGCTCATTCTAATCATCATTAATGATGTAATTGGTGTTGTATAGGAAACTCATGTTTTCTGCAGGAAGAAATCTGAACACATTGAGAATGGGGGTGGATAAGAACAAATATAATTTATAATAATCAATGTTGTATAACTTTTATTCTTTATTATTGGTAACACTCCCTACCTATCCTGTGTGAGAACGAGAATTTCAAGTCCCATCCTGTAAATTGTACATGTTGTCATACAGGGTTTGGGCCAAGAAAGCATGCAGGAAAAAGATGCCATGTGTAATTATCCTGGATTCAGAATAATATTGTCATGGGGAGCTGATCCCCAGTGGTGGAGATTTCTTTTCCAATCGGAAGAAAAACGAGATATGTGGTGGAGATTTCTGATGTAGACTTTTTGCAGGCCAAAAGATGGTTGCTTTATAATTTTAACAAATCATCATCTTTTAGTAACATCCTTGTTTAGTGTCTTCTCAAGCTTTTTTTTACTAAGGAGCTCAGCACAGATACATCCCACTTGTTTGTGAGGTGGAACTAGTGATAAAGACCTTGAAATTGGATTGAAAGGTGTCCTTTCTTTACATTGTTGAAGAAGTCTTTTTTTATTGCTCAAGAAATGGTATCTCTCATGGGCTTGGGAAATCCTGTAAGCATGCAAAATAATGTGGTAACTTTGTTGATCCATTTTATTTTTTTAAATAAACATATGATCTGAAAGCCAGCTTTTTCGTCAATTTTATTCAGTGAAAAACTCAGCTAAGTTTTAATGTCATTCTTAAAAATTGAAGAAAATTTATTTCTGCTCTTTAATAAACAAGGAAATCCAGTTGGCTGCATTGTAATGTGTCCTGTGACCTTTCTATTTTATAGAAACTTTTTAAAATGGTGAATGATGTTCACTTTCCCTGTAGATGGATTTTGTTATGTCCCAGTTTTATGTCATAATCACCTATGCAATTATCAGTCATTAAGGAATCACTTTATACTCTCCCTTTCTGGCACTCTACTTTTTGGTATCTATACTATAGTTTGAAATGAGAGCCAGACTGTATACAGATTGGCTAAAGTGAAGTATCTTATTATTTACTTTTATTTATACCCTGTTCCATAATCAGGAATAAATAGTAGCTTCACTGCCTCGCCTGGCAGCCAGAGCCCTGCTTTCTTCTATTTTTAATCCCATGTAAATAAGGATTAGCAAAGAGAGTTAAACCTTTACATTTGTTGCTAGACTGTAGCAGGAAAGAGAAATCTCTCATTAACCTTCTTGCTAGAAATTTCTCCAACATCTGGGATAGAGAAACATATGTGTATAGGAAAATGCTAGGACAGATAAAGTTTTGAAAGCTAGAACAAAGAAGGAAGGATAATTCTACTTGTTTGGCACAGTTACATCTATTATCTTATTGACACAGCAGGTGTTAATAATTTATAGTGGAAACTGAGGCCTGGAGGGGATAAATGGCATACCATTGTCATTTTTTCAGAGACTAGAATCCAGATCTTCTGAATCCTAGTGCAGTGTTCTCCTACACCTTGCCAGGCATAAACCTTCATGTTGACGGCTGAAATATAGTGTATTCTCCTAGAACAGCGGTTCTCAACCTGTGGGTCACAACCCACAGGAACTGTATTAAAGGGCCGCGGCGTTAGGAAGGTTGAGAACCACTGTCCTAGACTCTTTTTCACTTTAAAAGGGAATTTGAAAAGCACTCAGATATTTGGTTGTGCTTCCTTCAGTCCTAGATACATGATCAGCAACAGGCAGTAAATCTCAGCCGGCCCCAATTGTTCATGTACCTGAAATCAAAATCATATACCGGGAATCAAAATCACCTGAAGAAGCTCTTTAAAAAATACAGATTCCCAGGTCATATCTCTAGAAATGATTTGGTGGGTTTGGAGTGGCACCTCAGAATTTTCATAAGATTTCTAGGATTCTGGTTCCTGTTCTGAAGCCTTTTGAGATACAGCTAGCTTTAGGAACCACTGCCATAACTACAAAACAGATGTAATTCTTTAGAAGCTATGAAGAGTTGCAGTATGGACTCCACATAGTGGGAGTCAAAGACACACAGCTGCTGCATGTACTCTTGTCTCTGCACTCCCAAAAGGAAATTGCACTGGCTTCAATTTCAGTTTGGTGGCCCCTGCTCTTCTTTCATCCTCCAGAAACTTTTGTGTTCTTTGTATAGAATTCGGCGACTTCTGAGGGCCATACTCACATATATTTTTTAAAAAAAGGTGGGACTTTGAAAGATAAGATGCTTCTAAAAGAGTTCCCCACTATTTGAACAGATGTCACTAGAGGTGTAGAGGGAGGAGAGACTAGGTGACCACTCATCTCCATTAGACTCTTTAAGATTATGATTCTCTTTTCTCAAAGGGGAAAAAATGTCAATGCCAGGGGCCCCTCCACCTTTAACTAAAGAGTTGAACTGTGCTTCTCAAAATAAAGACCTATTGGAGGTGGAAAGTCTAAGACTGAAGGTAAAAGACTAGTGCAGATGAAGTGATTGGCAAATAGACCTTAGAGAAACCATGTAATGTTCTTCACTGGCTTCTGTTGACTGACATTCCTACCCTCAACTTACCCTACCTAGACTGCAGCTGCTTCCCTCTGACTTGCAGCCTCTCCTCCCAGCATTCTGTAAAGCACACCTGATCAAACCAAGGACTCTGCTGCCCAGTGTCTAGTGCTGTTGCTGCCTTTACCAGTATCTCTTACCCTTCCTATTAGAAGTGGAGCTGCTAATCTCTATGATTCTACCCCTCCAAACACAACCTTGGGTTCAGGGCTACCATGACCAGGGCGTCCACTTCTAGTCCACTCTGTTCTTGCATTTATTGCATTTTCCTACTTCTCCCCCCATAGTGGAAGCCAAAGACACACACATAAGTAATAAGATTTTCTTCTTTACTGTCATCCTTATATGTCCACAGACCTTTTTCTGTGTGGAGGGGCTAAGCCTTTGGGCCACAACTCTGTTCTCTATTGAAGATGTTGTAATAGTGAGAGAGCAGTTATAACAACTTCTAACCAAGCGTCTGTAACACCTGCACTATTTCCTACTCTGTGCCGCCCCTGCAAAAAATGCAGCTCTGGGCCCAGTTCTGTGAGCATGGAGTCAGAGCCCTGTAAAGACTTGAAAAAGCCAATACCAGGGATACAAAATTCAGACACCAGTTTGCAGTGAGGCCTGGATGGTGGACTCCAAAAGAGGTTGTAGATTCTGGAGGCTGAGGGCTTCCCTGGTCCTACCATTCTGGCAGGGGCTGAAGTCCAGAACTGGCCTGTAAGTGTAGTCTCTCCTGTTCACCACAACTGTTATTTCACAGACTTTTCTCTGGGTTTCTTCTGTTTCTTCTGTTCCTCATATTCAAGTATTTTCTGTTGGAAATAGCCTGTGGGTTCAGATACAGGTGTTAAAGGTATCTAATCTGGTCAGGCAGACTATGATGAGCTCAGGAAAATAGACTAGAATTATCCACTGCTCTCCATGCTCCCCTCCCACCCCCACTCCTGCCCCAACATTCACACACGCGCTCCCTTCCCTGCCATGATTCCCATGCCATCATAGACTTCTGGAGATCCAGGTATTCAGTTTGGCTCAAAAAGGGGCCCACAAAGGGTAATTACAGGAATTTTCTTTATAACAAAGTCAAAAGGGGTAGTCCTGCTGGCTGATAAATAGAGCAACTGCTATAAAATGTCAGCCCAAGAGAAACTTTCTTAGCCTTCATATTACTTCATTTTAACCCATTAATAAAATTATAGTTATTTTGTGAGCCTCTAGTAAGAAATGCTCTTCCTTTCCTTCCTCTTCATCCTAGAGGTAACCTTCTCTGAGCTTAGAATGATGGGGGATGTCACTGTACCTGCGGGAGGATTCTTGCTTTTCTCAGCTTCCTGGATGAAAAGGGAGAAGAGCTGTGTCTTCACAAACTTCTTCACAAATCGGCGGTTGGTCTTGGAGGTCAGAGCCTTACAGAAGGACCGTTCCTGGAAGTGGCCTTGCCCATTTGCCTCCCGCTTGATATAGGAAGCATAGTGGCCCACAGTTTTGACAAAAAATTTTACAAAAGGGCCTGAAACATGCTCGTTGATTTCTTCTAAAGCTGCAGGGGACAATATAAAAGCCATCTCAGAGGGTAACAGAAGGATGAAACTACCCTAACTCACCTCCAAGTATGGCTTTAATTCATTGTGAGCTGAAAGCTCCTGGAGGAAGCTTATAGGGTGGGGTTCATAATTACTAACTGGTTGCAATGGGAGCCTGGTTATGGGTCCTCTGCCATTGCTTAGAATAAAATCACATGTTCTGACTTTCCCTGGGATATAGGCCTCTGGCGATAGCCTAGGATTGCTGAGCAAATTCATTTTAGTTCTGGAAAGAAATGGTTGAGAATCATACTCCTGATCTCCCTGGAGAAACCCTAAATAAGAGGGGCCTAGCACTTACTCTGTAATTCATCAATTCCCCGATTAAGAGAGCCTAAGATGTCTTCCTGAAGCTTTGGTGGAAGGATGTCTTTTTCATCACCAACCTAGGAAAGGACAGAACTCAGTGGTCAAGCAATCAGGAAGGAGGTACAGAGTTCAGGGGTTGGCAGAAGAGCATGAGGAGACGTGAATTTTAATGTGGCCCATTATTTTGGGTGGGCCATACTCCACCCAAAATAATGGGCCACATAATAGAGAAACATCAGAAGCTATTTCTTGGTCTTTGGTTCGACTCTAAACATTATTACCAAGGGATCCTCTTGATCCCTGTGGTACTTGGTTTATATCCCCTGCTCGTAAGGCACTAACACTGAATGCCATGTAGTAAAGTCATCTGTATGTGGACTCATTGAAAAGAAGAGAGGTCTTGTTAACCTAGGTTCTCAATAAAAGTACTTAATGTTTACTGATATAAATGGAGCATTATGAAACTAAGGTGGTGGGCCTTCAGTGGATCTGCACCCAGATACTTACCGACATTAAAAAGGTTCCTTCACAAAGATTCACCAACAGGACCTGAAATAAAGATAAAAGAGCTTTCTCTGTTTCCATTTTTTTTTTTTTTTTTTTTTTTTATACAGAGCCTTAAGCTGTCGCCCTGGGTAGCGTGCCATGGCATCACAGCTCACAGCAACCTCAAACTCTTGGGCTTAAGCGATTCTCTTGCCTCAGCCTCCCAAGTAGCTGAGACTTGGGACTATAGGCGCCCTCGATAACACCTGGCTTTTTTTTTTTTTTTTTTGGTTGTGGTTGTCATTAGTGTTTGGTAGGCCTGGGCTGGATTCAAACCCACCAACACCTGTGTATGTATATGGCTGGTGCCCTAGCCCCTTTAGCTACAGGTGCCGAGCCATCTTTCCCTTTCTTCATAGACTTCAGGAGGACTTAACCATCTCCATTCTCCCTGTGGCTATACCTTTCAGCCTAGGGAGTAAGAAAATCAACATCAACTTTCATTTCCTCTCTGGCATTCTTCTTCCTCACTTAGCTCCCTTCCCTTCCTGGGGAAAGGGTGTGGGTGTGTATAAGAAGGGGTAGGATAAAGAGCTGATGTGAAAGGGGAATATTATATGGGAAATCTCAGCCAGCCACTCCCTTAATAAAACACTGATTGTAGAAATTGCTTCCATAAGTGGAGCATTTAGTACAGGCTCAGATAAGTGCTTTACACATTTTCTCTTACTTAATCCTTACACCAATCCCATAAGGCAGACACTATCTTCATTTTGCAGATAAGATAACAAATCCAAAGAAGTTAAGTTGCCTGAGGTCAGACTATTAACAAATAAGACCAGTTCGTTCCCAAACCTAGATAGGGATTGCATTCCTCTCCCAACATCCCCCCTTCAACTCGAGACTGGCATCTTTTGATTTTTCGTTATGCTTACAGCTACTTTGTGTACAATTGCCTGGATTCTATGAAAAAAAAAACTCAGAGCATTGGGCTTCCAGCAGGAAACTCAACAAGGAAGGAAATGAGCCCAGGGTCAGCAGGAAGAGGGAAGGAAAGGAAGTGAAGAGACCATGTGTCTCCAGGTTACAGGTGAGATAAGCACAAGGCTGGAACTTGGAGGACCCAAGTTCTAGTACCAGCTCCATCTCGGCCTGTGGGGCTGTCAGTCTAGACCAGAGATTACAAACAGGCATCCTGCTGATTCATTTCAATCAGCAGATCTATTCTTTGATCTTCATGGTGTTTTACAATAATTGGATTTGTTTCCAATGTTTAAATTGGAATATTTCATTTACAGCTTGGATTTTTTGCCAGCCTGAGCAACATAGTGAGACCCCCATCTCTATAAAAAATAAAAAAATGAGTCAGGCATGCTTGTGGGGGCCTGTAGTCCCAGCAACTTGGAAGGCTGAAGCAGGAGGATACCTTGAAACAGGAATTAGAGGCTGCAGTGAGCTATGACAACACTGCTGCACTCCAGCCCCAGCAACAGAGCAAGTCCCTATCTAAAAAAAAAAAAAAAAAAAATTAGATTTTTGGCTTCTGAAAAGTCAGAGCTCTAACACTGGTCCCATTTCTAAAGGGGACAGAACTGAGTGGCAGCTACCCCCTTTATTTAGACAGAGCATGTGCTCACCAGTTTACCTGAATCTCCCAAATCCAGTGTTGGTCATTTAAATGCCTGCTGGTCCTCTTTTCAGTTTGTGACCCTTGGTGTTGACAGTGGGTGAACAAACTCTCCATGTTCCCTTCTTACAATTACAAGAAAAGAAAGGGACTAGGAAGTATGCCAAAAACCAGAGCATGCACTGTAATTATCCATCATTAGAGGAGGAAAATTGGACTAGTCCAGGCCTGAAAGAACTTGTATACACAGGCTCAGATGCCTTCATGCAGGAAAGGCTGTTCATTTTAGGGGCTGACAGGAAAGAGCAAGAGTGAAGAATTTTCTTTTTCAAGGTTGTTTCCAGTATTGGGGCATATTACTGTCCATAGAAGAATCCCTTCAGGAGAGCTTACATGGGAAATCAGGGGATCCCCCCAACACCTACCCTGCTCCACGTGCTCACCCCCCTTTCGTTTCACAGAGTAGTTGCTGAGGAATAAAACAAGCTATGGGTCTTAGATAGTAGGAGCTGGAGTCTGACTGGCCACTGGGGGAGGAACCACAGCTTCTGAGGAACTGGAGCTACAGAGTCAGGAAGTTTCATAACTCCTGGGGCTGGGCCATTTTAAGTTTTATTGCTAAACACGGGACTAATGCTCTGTCCCAGTGAGTCACAAGGCTAATGCTGGTTCAAAGGGCATGTGTACTCAGCAGTCCTGAGGAAGGGTGTAAGGCCTGGGGAGGCAAAGAAAGGAAACACAGCCTGCTTA
The DNA here is from genome assembly GCA_963574655.1 of Perodicticus potto. NCBI lineage: Eukaryota > Metazoa > Chordata > Mammalia > Primates > Lorisidae > Perodicticus > Perodicticus potto. The sequence goes on from CAUYRH010116482.1 coordinate 8,340, forward strand.
TTTCCCTGCAATCCTTTCTATAGGAAGGGCTTAGGTTCCACCTGTACTAGTTTCCACTGTTGCCCATGTGGCTTTGGATGAGTCAATTAAGTTCCCGGACCTCACTTATCTCTTATGTAAAATGGGGCTGGCCCTGTGCCTCTTTATAGCTTTCTTATGGGATTGGGAGGCCCTTTGCCTGCACAGAGTGAGTCAATGGCAAGCCAGAGCACACATGCACAGGTGCCTCTTCTGGCTTAAGATATAGCAACATGCTATCCTTTAAAAGTCTCACTGACCATGGAAAGCAGAGCACATACTTGGCATTGTTTTTCAACATAGGGGATAGATTTTTATGCTGTTAATGCCCACATCCACACCTGAGCGCTCTGGTATGTTTGGAGCCTGTCAAGAAGTAAGAAGCTAATAAAATCAAAGGGGATTGGTTCCTACATCCTCACTAGCCAACTGAGCGCTGAGCTACTCAGAAAGATGGCTTTTCCTGCAAAAATCTGCATTTTCAAGACTCACAGTTTGCAGGAAGATTATGTTTGCTCACTTACATAGAAGTGGGGTGTGTGTTATACAGACCAGCTGTGTCATCCATCTGTGTGAGACCCTAGACTCTAGGGCCTAGAGACGCCTCATTAGAGCCAGCTGGCGGAGAACAATCTGATGACCCTTGAATAAGCAAGATGCTACCCTTAAGTCTAAAAGGGAAGCCCTCTGAAAAAGAGAGCCAGCATTTACAGAGCACTATGTGTCAGGCATCAGGGTGGGAACTTTATGCAAGTTACTTCCCCACTCCTCCTAAGAACTGAACATTGTTATTCCCATTTTACAAATGAGGAAGCTCAGGCTTCACAAGATTAAGTAACTTGCCCTTAATCACACAGCTGTTAATAGCAGAGCTGGGATCCCAATCCCAATCTGCCTGACTCCCAATCACACGCTCTTCCTGCCACGTCATACCTCTTCCATGGGACTGTCCATGACGTCCTGCAAAAAGCGCATTTGTACCCCAACCATGAAGGGAGTGGGGCAGCAGACAGTGGCCAGAAGGCTCTCAGGGACAACTGGAATGTAGGTGTGTGCCCAGCTGAAGGGGTAGAGCAGCGCGGCGGCAGCATGGATGCACTGAGACAGGGTGCTGGGACAGAGCAGAAAGAACAAGAGTCAGAGTGGCCCCACCTCTCCACCCCATATACCCCTGCAGCCCACTATCAACCGCACCACTGAGGTGCTGCCTGTGCTCCTGCAAAAAGGCAAGTCTGGGTGGCACAGTGGTCACAGAGTTTCTGAGTGTGTGTTGCCAGGAGGGAGGGACAGAAACCAGGAGAGGCTGAGACTCCACTGATGAAGACAGGCACCTCTATTTGATCATTCTTTTCCCAGTGAAGCTTCCTCAACTCACTAATGGCCAAAAATAAAAGTGTCTCCAAAGAGAGAGGAAAGAAGAGTTCCCATCATTCAAGCAGACTAGGGATTGAGCCCCGACTATGTGCTCACAGCTGTGCTAAGGACCTGGACACCAGGAAGAGTGAGACACTGAGCCTATTTTTAAAGAACTCACAATGCAGTGAAGAGGCAAATGTGTGAATGTGGGGGGCTCTGTGGAGAGGCAAAGCCTTTTTTTCCTCTATGTCTAGCCATCCTCATCCCTAGCCTTGAACTCAGATGGCTCCCTCTGGCCACTCAAGGTTATTAAAGGTTACCAGGTTGGTGCCTGCGTGAGCCTGGGAAATTCCAAGGTTCCAGGAACCTCTGCCCACAATTCCTACATGGAAAGTCCCACAGAGGTGGCTCCTCCAGCCTTTTCAGTGAAAAATTCCTTGTGTCATTTCTGCCCAAGTCACTACTTGGACCCCACTCCTTACCCTACCTCACAAGCCTCACATGCCCTCACTCTGTCTTCTCTCTTCTCTACTGGCTTTCCTGTCTCTTCATGTCTCCAGCCAAATTGCCCCAAAGCCAAGGCCAACAAAAACAGATGCAGGAATCCTTGTTTCAATTCTTAGTATCAAGCTAGCACTTCCTGAGTTAGCAAATTTGAGTCTCTGAGAGTCTGGCCAAGGCTTATACTGCCTGGAAGTCCCCACCCTACATGAGTTTCAGGGATGGAAGTAGGGAGTGGTGGGATTTCCCTGGAGAAAGTTAGTGCCTGAGAGGTGAATCCTACCATCCTTCACTTCCCAAAAACTGATCTGAGGGGAAAAGTTCAGAATCCAGCCACGTGGAAACTTCTGGTTCCCATACAGAGGTGGAAGTGGACGAGCTATTTCCAAAGCAAAAGATTATACCACTCCTCTCAAGGATTGGTCTACAACTTGTTCCTCTTTGGTTAGCACTTATTCTTATAGAATGTTCAACACACAGACCTTACTCCCTGCCATGGTTCCTTTCCTCTGAAACCCATGACATTCACTTGACCCTCTGACTTCTGTTATTTAAATCCCTATTAACATCTTTTTCTTTTTACCTAAAAGAAAGAAACAGGGTTTCCACCCGATATCATTGGTTCTCTCCCTTCCCAGATGCTAATACAAAGTTCAGTCTACTGGTTTTTTGGTCTCCATTTGTTTTTCTTCTCCATTCTATCACGTCTCACCAGGTCTCCCTCAGACTTGAAGCCCCTCAGAGTTAGAGACCAAAACATGACAGTACCCTGCTTCAAGTCTACATAGCAATATACTCAACAGTGGAGGTATCAAGAATTGTAGTGAGCATTTACAATATGCCTGGCCGCGTGCTAGGCATCTGCTGGGCATTATTCCATTTAATCCTCACTACAACTTTATGGATTAAGTACAATAGTTATTTCCATTTTACAGATAAGGAGGTCATGACTTCAAGAAGTTAAGAAACTAACCTAAGGGAAGCCTCATAACTAAAAGTGAAAGAACAAGATTTAAACCTCATTCTGCTACTGCCAATGCTTCTGAACCACTATATAATTTTGCATTACCTTAAATAAGGTCAAGGACCCTTGCTTTGTTTTTCTCTTCCTAAGTCTTGGCATCTGGCAAACATAATAAATATTTGTTGAATGAGTGAATAAATGGATAGATGGGCCTAACCTCCAAGGTATTCCGTGCCTTCCTGCCCACTTCTCCACCCACTCTTCCTCCCGCAGCCTCCCAAAGGCAGAATATCAGCATCCACCCTAACTGGCCTGCCTGAGCCATCTTTCCTGCCCTTCTCACACTAAGTTAGGAACCGTCTTTAGGCCCAAGCAGCAGTCTGAAGGCAGGGGAGGCTGTTTCATTAGGCTTAAAGTGCAAATCAAGGAGCTGCAAGGATGAAGGTGAGCATATGGGCCCTATAGCCCAATTTCCTTGGAGAACCTCAGTTTCCTCCTCAGGGAGTTCAGGTGAGCCATTCAGCAGCTGGGCCCACCTGAGACCTTCAGCCAAGAAGATGATTTTTCTCTCCAGTACTGCAGAGGCAAAGATCTGAAGTATCTGTTCACAACTGAGACAGTGCAACAGAGAACTAAAATCCACGTGTTCTAGGTGGGAGTCCAGAGGCCGTGTCAATGAAATGAACTGTGGGGAAACCAGAGGGGAGGGGGTAGTCACCACACTGCAAGATCACATGGACCCAGGAGTGCTGGGCCTCTACCAGCCTCAGCTCCTTTTCTCCACAGGAGTGAATCTCATCCTCTCTCTCTCCCTTGCTAAAACTCCATGGATGGCTTTCCTCTGCTCCAGGACAGCACAGGATGGGTGTAATCTTGAGCACAGCTCACAGGTCTGCCCCCTCCCTCACTCACCTCCCTGAATACACTCCCCTCTCTCACCACACTTCTCCACAGCCACTTCTGTCCCTGGAACAATCTCCTCTTTCCTCTCGACAGCAACTCTCAGGTTGGGCCCCCCACACACACACACCTCCGCCCCTCCCTGCCATGTTGCTCTGCTCCCTTTATTCTTATCCTCTTTGAGGCCTCAGAAGGACCCCTTGGCCATCTAATACTTACCATCTTTTACTTGTGCAGCACCCTGGCTTTTCTTTCTTTGCAGTTATGTAATTCACAATTACATATGTCCTGGTGTGTTTACCTATTTAATGTCTACTTTTACCACTGGACTTTTAGGCCATGAGGTCAGGGACCACATTCATTTTGGACACCCCTGCATACCCATGAAATAGTATAACTTGGTACACAGCAAGTATCTGGTACATAATTTTTAAGTAAATGAAAACTTCTAGCTCCTCCTCTTATTTGCCTGTGGGGAAACCAAGGTTCTGAGGAGTGCACAGATCTTTCAGAGTTCCTGGCTTAGGAACTCTGAGTTATGCAGTTTGTAGAGCAATGTTCCATTTGCCACTTCAGTCATCTAGGTGCCTTAAAACAATAGCCTTCCCCTGTGGCTTAGGTGGGGACTCAAGGGTGAAAATAGATGATAAGATAAAGATGGAGGCTGTAAGGTAGAAACAGAGGACAGATACAGGAGAATAAGGGTGAGTGGGGGGGCAAGGAACAGTTTGGGTGTGGGAGGCAATGTCTTTTCTAGCACCAGAAGACTGAACTTACCTGGTTTATTTTGTATAAATAAAAGCCAAGGTGTCTTGAGCAGTAACTTAGAAAGATCAGAAAATGGGATTTGATTTCCCACTCCGCCAACCATTCTAACCCAGCCCAGCCCACATGCTCAGTTTTCCTGAGCACTTTAACCTGGTGAAAAGAGCAGTGGCGAGAGTTGCTACAGAAGCCCTCCCTCTCCATCCAGAGAGGGGCTTGCCTTTTTGCTAACCCACCTCAGTGCCAGAGTCTGGGATGAAGCTCTTGAGGGTGACAGTCTTCCCAGGAGCAGGGAAGGCCGCCTCTCGGAGGCCCTGCATGAACGGGTAGATGACAGCCATGGAGATCTGATGCCTCTTCTCCACTTCATCCAGGATCTGAAGGGAAAAGGACCACAGAAGGCATGGCTCAAAGGGACGCTACTGGGCAAGTGGCAGAGACTCCATTGGCCCCCAAGCATTGTAAGATTATCACGCTGGTTCAGCTAATTTTCATGAGCCTTCTAGGCCCCTCTACCAACTGGCCCTTTCCCTTCCAGGTCTCACAGGGTCTCATGCTAAATAATCTGCTGTTTATCTCCTGCATGAGAACTGCTTTTTCCTGGCATTCTTCTTGGCATTATCTCTCTACTAATCCACCTCACCCACGAAGTCTCCCTGGGGGGAACACATCATCCATGATGGTTAAAAGTTCATTCATGCTGGTTGAAGCGGGAGCCCAGAAGCCAAAGAAAGCCTCTTGGTGCCACTCTGTCCTCCAACTGCCACTGGAGACTCCCAGGGCCAGGAAACCTCCCTGCCTCCAAATACTGTTCTGCCCAAGCAAAGGCTGACAATTTCCTCCCCTCCTCCTCCAAGGGTCCTACGGGAGGCACAGCACAATGAAGCCCCTCCTAGTCAACAAGGCAGACCCCGTCCATGCTCTCAGGTCCTGACTCTGGTGTGTTGGAACTCAAATTAGCTCCAGCAGAAGCACTGGGGACCTCAGAGGAGTCAGCAGGAGTCTCAGGGCCCCTCTTGTATGAAGACTGCATATTGTTTAGTGTTCTGCCTTTTATAAAGAGCTTTCTAATGTATCACTTCATTATAGCCTCATACCAACCTGTGAGATAGGAAGGTAAGAGGGGTCATTATATCCACTTGGCAGATGAGGAAACTGAAACTCAGAAGACTCCTGTGGCTCTTCCCTGTGTCCCGCCTGAATGCCTTCTCCCTTGACAACAGTGGGAACAGTGGCTCTCTCTGCAAGGGATCCAGTCCCCTAGATTCTGTTTCCATTTTTCCCTAAAAATCAAGTCAAGCCCAAGCCCTTCTTTGCCTCAGTTTCCCCAAGTGTGCCTCGGTGCTGACTCTGGCTGTGGGGGAAGAGCTACACTAAGCACTCAGGTTACAAGGCAGGGCAAGTGGCCAGGCAGAGCCTAGAAGCTGAACAGGCTGAACAGGCCCCGAGGAATCCTGCTCCTCCCCTACCTTGGAGAACAAGCCGAAGCAGCCAATGCAGCTGATGATGCAGTACACTTTGGGAAGGCGAGGGCCAGGGCCGGCGGGCTGGGGAGGGGCAGAAATGAACCTTCAGTGCTGCAGCCTCCCTGGGGGCTTCTCCCAGTGGGGGCTAGTGGGGTGGAGGGCATATGGTGAATGGCAGGGCCAGATGAAGAATGACTGGCTGTCCAAAGGCTCTGTTCACAGGACTGGCTGCAGGGGGTTCAGAGGGGGAATGAAGGTCAAAGGAAGAGGACTGGAGGGCCCTGGGGGTGCTCAGGGGCAGGCCCTGCCACTTTCAGTGCCACCATGATCTGGTGTTGGCAGAGAGGGAAACAAGTGTGTCTTACAGATGAGGAAACAGCTAGGGAGGAGATCACTATAAAAGGAACTTGGAGAATCTTCTTGAGATCTAAGATTTGAACATAATTGTCTAAATCCCAGTCTGGGAGGCCCCAGGGGCCAAGGCAAGCAGACCTGATAGAGAAGGCAGGGGGAGAAGTCAGTCGGAGCTTCCCACAGGGAGGAGAGTTATTGAAAGCTGGAGAGAGCACATGGCCAGCATAGGTCCCCCAGGCGGGTGAGGAGGGGCACTGGTCAGGTCTTTGTTCTTTCAAGGTTGTACAGGGGGCACTAACATGGCAGCAGGTGCAGGGCTGTGCTCTCTACAAACACCACTGCCAAGGAGCCTGGGCTTTTGCAGCAGAGGACTGAGCAAGCCCCGCTATGGGGCTAAACAGGCTGCAGAGAGGAAGGGGCAGTTCCAAGCTGCACAGACCAAAAGGCGCCTGCAGTATCCAATCTTTCTGCTCCCATCCACATTGGTCAGAACGAAGGAGAATGTCTCCCTAAGAAAAAGCAGACAAGGCTTGGTTTGCATTGCACACTGGATTCTAAAATAGGAAGGCAGTCAGCATCAGGGTAGTGGAGAGGAGAGCAAAGGGGGAGCTGATTAATCACACCAGTAATAACACCAGTAATTTACCAAGGGCCTTTTGGTGTCAAGCCCTAAATGCATCATCTCATTTAATTCTCAGAGCAACTCTTTGAGGTAGGTTCAATTATGATCCCCACTTTAAAGATTAAAGGACTGAGAGTGTTTCTTATCCAAGGTCATGCAACTCATAAATGATAAAGCCAAACTTCAAACTCAGGCAGTCTAGTTCCAGTGCTCATGCTGTAGAGCCTTTGCCATACTGCCTTCTTAAGGCCAAAGGCCTTCTGCTGAGTCCAGCCCCTGCCAATGGCAGAGTCAAAAGCACTGACTATGCCTCCTGGGACAGGTGAGAGAATCTCACCCTTTTTTGGACAGAGATGACTGGTTATACTGAAAACTAATATCCTTGGCCTTGAGAAACCCCAGGCAAGATGTTTATAAATTGAATCAACTCCACTCCTCGGCAGGAAATTGGTATGCACGGCAGATAAAGGGGCCACAGGAGCCACATGGCTCATACCCGTCCCTTCTCTCATAGTCAGATACTCTTGTCCTAAGGTTGAGCAATTACCTGGGGTACTCGGTGAGTGGTGCCCACTCATTGCCATCTGGGAAACAGAACAAGGGAATGGCTTTAAGCAACCTTTCCTCCTCCTCCTGCTGGCCCCGAAGCAGGTTTTCTCGCTATAAGAAAAAGAAAAAGAAACAAGTGGATTTGGGTGGTGGGGTGAAGAGCAGAAAGGGAGGGCTGGAGGGCTGGTGGGCTTCTTTTGAAAGCAATCTAAGCTTCTCCACTGCTGTAAGGGCCAATGGAAGTCTTTGCTTGTCACTCTGAGCAGTCAGCATTCTGGGTCTAGCTAGAACCATCCCAAAGCTGTGATTCAATATCCTGAGAATCTACATAGTCAGGAAGCGGGTCAAGGCCACACTGAATATAGAAAGGCCCCGAGATGGCCCAGCCTCTAGGAAGCCAATGTCAGAGAGAAGCCACATTAGAGAAGAGAAGAGGCCAGCTCAGTTGCTGCACCTGCTAATGAGAGGGGTTAACAAGAAAGTTGCTCCATTCCTACCCCTCCACCCGGTGCAAGACAAACCAGAAGGAGTGTGATGCTTGGGCTGGGCCGGAGTGCTGTGCCTGCCCATTAGCTGTGTGCCTGCCCCACCCTTTCCTTGTCACATACCCCACGGATGGGACTCCCTCTAGAAGGTCTGGCAGAAGGCAGAAGGTAAGTGCATCTCTAAGGAGAAGGGTGACTAAAGATGAAATTTGGGAGAAGAAGGGGTCCCACAGTGGGCAAAAGGATAGCCTACCAAGGGACTAGCCTTCTCTGCTACCAAGCCTAGGTCAGTCCTTCACAAAGAAGTCAGACCCAGATTCTGGAGGTGATAACAACAGAAAACTAGGGCTGAGCTCAAAAGGAACTGGAGAGCACTAAGCCCATGCTCAGGGTAGCTCCAGACTCCAGCCCTGGCAGGGTGGGGAGAAGGAGCTGGAACCACCCCCCCCACCACACCACCACATATCAAATTCCCCAATCCTCTTGCCCAAGTCCTTACCTTGGGAAACTGGTAGGTGATCGTAGGCTCATAGTCATTCCCTAAACGCTTTTTTTTGAGAGAAACCACAAGAAGGTATTCAAAGAAGTGCTGCCCTCCAGCAAAGCTGGGCAGAGAGTGCTCCTGGGCCCTTTCTGATTCTTTTACAGCTTCCCCTGCATTGTCCTGAGGAGGTCCTGAAACCAAGACACCAGGGCCCTTCAGAATTTCATTGATCCATGGAGTGGAGTCTGTAAGAATCAAGGTGACCTCTATGCTGGGTACCTGGAGTCTGGCCAGCACCACTGGTCACGGAATAGGATTAGAGCCAACTGGGCAGTTTCCACACCTGCCCTGGGAGACTTGAAACCATGGGGATGCAAGGGTGGAAAGAAAGAAACCACTGATGTGGAAGCCAAGGAAATGTACTGGAGAGGCCACATGGAGGCCCTAGGTCCCAGGGAACCACAGAGACTGGGCCTACATGTAGGGTGCCCAGGGCAGCCCCGGAATAGCATGCCCTGAGAGTAAACTCATATTAAATAAATCAGAACAGGCCCAAGGGGCGTGGGACTGTGACCACTCCAAGCCCACAGAGGGCATGACCAAGTCTAAATGTCAGCAGGAGTAGCCTCCTGTCCCAGTCACATCAGACCATGTGGAGGGTGAGATACAAAGGAAGAGGAAGAAGGGACATTTCAAGGAAGCAACAGTCTCTAAGTGGGTAACCCTAAAAAAAAGGAAGTGGGCAGTCCAGTCCTGACCTGCTCGAAGTCGAGGCAGCCGGTGTCGGATGGTCCTGAGTACCCGGCCTACCACTTGTCCTTCCATTTCTGGGCCTTCAGGACAGGAAGGACTCCCCTCTCCCCCGACACAGACTGGCTACACAAAGCCTGAGAAGGAAGCTGCTGCTTCAATCTCCAGCCACAATGCTATGAAGCCAAGCCACACGCAGTCTTCCAAAGAGGGCAGAGCAGTTTCCATCCTATGCACGCGGTGATTGAGCAAGAAGGATGTGACAGGACCCAGGAAGGCAGCAGAAGCCGGCACTGACAAAGGCAGCATCCTGGCAGGGCAGCACAGCGCTCAGCTCCTCCCAAGAGCCCCAGGGTGTGGCGAGAGAAAAGCAAACACCTCAAGGCCCGGCTGTTTCTGGGTTAAGGGCTTTGAATTCTGGGCTGGCTGAAGATTGTGCAAGGAGTTTGTTTACAATCGTAGGACAGAGAGGAATGCCCGATAGTATCAGACTGTGGGCAATGGAACCTCGTCAGTCTCAGGAGGATCCTATACTCCTGTAACTTCGATTGCTGACTTTCCACTTGACTTGGTCAACAGCAGCTGAAAACCCCCACAAGGCCATTCACTGCATTCTAAAACTTCCTCAGGACCTCAGGACCCTAACCAAAAGCACAGGAATCAACACTTCCTAAAACTAAGATGCCACTGCCCTCCACTGATTAACATAAACAGGCATGGCCCAGTAATTATCCAAATCGATTAATTCTTCAAGCAAGAGATAGAGTCCTGGAAATTAATATAGACCCCAAAGCCTCCTCTGCTAACAGTAAAATAGAGAGCAAAGTCCATCTGCAAACTGAGACTTTCTGATATTTCAGAAATACTTATAATCCTGCTCTAAAGCAGAGAGTCCCTCTTCCCAGTAGGAAGCACTGATTCAGAAGATTGTCCCTGGCCTAGGATAAGGGACTGGGTATACCAGCAGCCTGAAGGTCATTCAGTGGCAGAGAAAAGCATCTGGGAAATCAATACCACTCACCCCATCACTCAACATCCCTACTGTTGGGCCAGGGCAGTAATTCTGCCCAAGCTACAAGCAGAGCTACTAACTCGCTGCTGTGTCTGGAGACTGGGGAACGGAGAAAGGACAGCAACCAATCACCCTGGATTCTGACAGAAACCTCTGAATAAATAAAGGCAAAGGGGAAGAGGGAAAGACCTTAGCAGGAAGCTCTCTCAAAAAGAAGGCAGGAGGCAAAAGGGTTTGGGGTCAGAGTCTGCCACTCCTACAAAGAATTGGCGGACCTCTGGAAGAGAGAGGGGTGCTGGGCTAGAGGAGACAGCTCTTTCACTCGTAAGAGCTCTAGACCTAGTTTTTGTGGGACAAGTAAAGGCCAGGACTCATAGATAGCCCAGTGATGACTCCTGGGGGAAGCCCCAATCACAGTCAGTAAGGAAGTTCTAAATGCTGGAATGTGTGAGAAGAGTGAACCAGAACACTCAGAACCATCACCACACCTTCTTTGTAACCAACACAGACTTGTTGTATAATCCTCGATGCCTGTCTGAGGAACAAGCATCTTCCTGATAGCTATATGGGGAGACTGAGGCATGCAGTAATTCCGGAGCTATTTAAAATTAACAGTATCCATTGGGTAAGAATTATGAAAGCTCCATGTCCATGCTCCTGCCTCTGGGTGTATTCCACATGAACATCCCACTGAGGTTTGCAAAGGACTTTGAGAAACAGAATCTTCTCACGTATCACTCCAGAACCTCAGGAAATCATGATTTCCTTATATCCTCTCAGCTGCATTTTCAGCTCATTTTCTCCTGTTTTATGAGGAGAGTCAAGAGTATAGCAAAACTCATATACTCTTGACAAAAAAAAAAAAAGTAGTAAGTAGACTTTTGGGACGAAGCCCAAGAAATTTAGCGAAAGACTACTTTCTCACCTCACCCCACCCTCAGTTCAAAAGAAGTTCTCAACAGAAGAGAAAAGCGTAAGAGAAGCTAACATCCATCAAACTCACGTTAGCTGTAAGTCATCTCATTTAATCCCCAGTGCCCTAGAAAGGAATTATTATCCTGAGTTTTAGTTAAGGCGGGAGCCACCCTTTCCAGGGAAGGCAGGAGTCTGGTTATACTTGTTCCTCCCCCAGGAAGCTCCTCCCTCAGTCGCCTAACTGAAGTCCCAGAACCATCAGATAGATCTAGAATACAGGGGAGAAGACCTTCTGGAACGTTGACTTGGGAAGCTGGCCCTTCCTTTTCCAGCTCAGCTGCTCTCTCGATCAAGGACCACAACATCACCGCCCCACCACACCAGGATAATTCGTTCTCTCTCTCTTTCTCTCTTACCCTGCCTCCAGTGCACAACTCTCCTGGGACCAGAAAGGCAAAAGAGAGAGGGGAAAGTCCCCAGGAAAGTGGAGGGTGGTGTGGAAAACGAAGAGCACCTGAGAGGTGCTAGAGATCAGGGTTCCTCAATGCCAAGAAGCTCTTCCAGCACAATCTTCAGCCCCACGTGGGTGGAAACAACTGGAATGTCTCCTCTAGGTCATACAGAACAGACCCCTTCCATTCACACAGACTTCCCAGGGTCTGGGAAGCCAGGGAAAGCCCAGGCCAGTGCTCTCTCGGGAGAAGCCAGAATGCCTTCTGCTCCAGCCACTGTGCAGCCCCAGGCCCTAGTCCCAGCCCCTGGTTTCTGACCTCCTCCCATGGTACATGGGGAATGGCCAGAGATTGGAGACCAATATTTAGGGAGAACACAGCAAGAGCTGGGGGAGGAGCAGGGAGTGGCAAAAGGAATGGGAATGAGATAAAACGCAGATCACTCAGTTTAGAGAAGGAAGCACCCATCTTACCCTCTGGGGTCTCCCAGCTCTGGGGATTGAAGAAGGAGAGGGGCTCACTGGGATTTTTGACTCGCCAATGTAGGAAGGGGTGAGCTACCTGAGAACGGACCCCTGCTCACTTTCTAATCCTCCCTTTTCTCAGAAGTGGGACCTCTGGGTAAAACAGAAAACAAGCTTGTGGGAAGCAGCAACAAAAACTGGTTGAATGAATAAATGAATGAATTCCCCATTTCACTGACAGGGTTGACTTGCCCGGGTCACACACTCTAAAGCTGAGCCAGCTGTATCCAAGCTCTGACCAAGACCACCCATGAAACCACTCTCTACAGGGTACTCAGCTGCCCCTGATGGGAGCGGGTAAGGTCTTAGTCAGGAGACCAGTTTTTTTAGCCGCTGGCTATCTGCTGGGCAGAAGTAAGGGCAAGGGCAGGGGTGCTGACTCCCAGGAAGTGGACAAAGGCCACAGTCAAGTCCCGGGTTGCGAGGCGGGGCAGGGCGGCAGACAAACGCTGGGCTGATGCAGTGCCTCCTGGAGGGCGCAGGGCGTGCGGTTGCACCACAGCTTCCTGGATAGAAGGACACGTGGCCCCGGGGCCCCACAACGGTTTCCTTTGACCAGCTGCCTCCTCCTCGCCCCTGCAGAACTGGCCACCTCTCAGTCCTCCGTCCTCGCTCCTTCTGACACTCTTCACCTCTACCCTGCACTCCCTGTGCGTCGCCTTATCACCGCCCGCGCAGCCCTCTTGAATCTCCCCTCCAACAGCTCCCGATCCCACCCCTGTGCCGCCCTCCCCTGGCTCCGCACCACGGCCAGCCCCTGGTCCCCGCTCCCCGGTGCCCGCACTGTCCCCGCGCCCTAGCCCTGGCGCGCCCGGCCGGACTAACCCCCATGGCCGCGCTTCAGTCTCAGGCTGGCTCGAAGTCGGCGGCCGAGCCCATCCATGGCCCCTGGATGCACCGCACCCACTCCAAGGTCCGCGCCGGCCCCGCCCCCCAGTCCTTGACCTCTGCGGTCTCGGCACTTTCACTTTCACGCGGGGGGAGCCCGAGGGGACAGGTTCGGGGCGGGGCGGCGTACCTTCCGGGCTCCGGCCCAACCCACCGCGCACCTGGGCGGGCCCCTCTTCCCTCGGCCCTCTGCTGGGCGGCGCGGGGTGACCGAGCGCGCCCGACTCGCGTCCGGTAGGGGGCGGCGCCACCTCGCTCCCACCCTCCGTGGGGCGCCCCAGGAAGCTCGACTTTCCAAACCCCAGAGTCCGCAAACACTCTTGTGGCGACCCAAGTCACCCCCTTCCACGCGGCTGCTGACTAACCCCAGAGGGGGACAGTTTTCAGAGCCCTCAGACCTGTTCAACCCCTCCGCCCCTTCTCCTGCCGCTGTTTTAGCCTCTTGGTCATCTCCAGGTCTCTGGCTATATTCGTCCTCTCACCGTCCGGGCTTCTGAAGAGGGACAGGAGATAAGGATTAGGGTCGGAACCCTGCCTTCCATCCAATCTTGTCCTTGGGCAGATCAGCAACATAGGATAATCCTTGCCCTGCCACCCCACAGAGATGTGAAGTTAAGGGATGGAAAGCTTATCCTAAACTGTTATGTGATACAAATTTAAGAGACTGTTTTGTCGTCATCGTTGCAGCTATCCCCACGCACCTTCGAATCCCAAGTCCCTATGAACCCTTTCATCGCCTCCTCCTCTCATCTTCACTGACTTCAGGACTTCAATTATCAACAATGACATTTGGAGTCTGCTGAGCTCACTTGCTTCCAGGTGATCTGCCCTCTCCTTTCCAGCACATTGGTCAGTAAGGGTAGGAAGTGCAGAGTCCATCTGAAGTTTTGCTCTTCACCCAGGTTTTAGTTTAAATTCAGAAATGGCAGGCAGAGGGAGGAAGAGACTCGGAGAAATAAGTCTCAGAACTGTGGACCCCCAGAGCTGCAGCCCTCTTTCTTCTCCCTATGCATGGCCCCCTAGTGACTCTCTAGTCTCAGAATATGGGAGCTGAGAAAACAGCCCTTGTATTAAATGTCTAGTCTCAGCCCAGAGGTTCTAAAAGTTGACTGCATAAGGGCGTATGCAGGTTTGCACTTAATTACACAGTCTGTTTCTGTTCCCATTCTCTGTGTATTCTGACATCAAGGACTCGTCTTCCTCAAGTACCTTTTCCTGGCTGGACGCATGTCTTATGCCTCTCTGTGTGAGAACAGTAGTTGTTCATGATAAATTTGTCTAATTAGTTGAATAATATTGTGCCTTAATTTTCCCAACCTGTTTTCTGTTATTCCCAACCAAATGACTTTCTTTCTTTAACCTGTTTTGTGTTATTCCGAACCAAATGACTTCCTTTCTTTAAAAACAAATGGAGAGGGTGGCGCCTGTGGCTCAAAGGAGTAGGGCGCCGGCCCCATATTCCAAAGGTGGTGGGTTCAAACCCAGTCCTGGCCAAAAACTGCAAAAAATAAATAAATAAATACATAAATAAAAATAAAATTCATATAAAAAAAATGGAGAGACCTCCTGGTGCTTACCAAAGGCTGTGTTCTTACACTGACTGTATAGAAGGAGGAGGCAGAGTAAACCTACCCTACACCTCAGCCCAGGCCCCATGCCTGGTCTGTATTGTGAATGGGGGAACATGGAGTTAAAGAAAAAAGGAAAAAAAAAATGGACAGGAGTGTGCACATGTGCACCAAAAGACAAGTACAAAAATGTTCATAAAAACTTATTTGAAATAGTCTCAAACTGGAAATAACCTCAAATATCTATTAATAGTAAAATAAATGAATTTCAGTGATTTATACAATGGAGTACTACACAGCAATAAAAATAAATAAACCACTGCTGTATGCAATAACATGACTACATTGCACAGACATAATGTTGAGCAAAAGAAGCCAGGCAGAAAAGAGTACATGACATAAGCTTCTATTTATATAAAGTTTAAAACAGGCAAAACAAATCCATAGTATAAATCAGGATGGTGTTACCTTTAAGGAAGAAGGAGGATAGAAGGATTGAGAGACTACTGTAGAAGACACCTAGAGCCAGACGGCCTCTGGGCCAGGTTTTGCAGCTTGGAGGCGGACCCTTGGGCAACTCATCAGCAGATGTCAAAGCTTAATGATCTCTGGAGTCACGCAGACAGAGCCTGAGCCCGTGGCAATCCTTAAGCACAGAGTCATTATCCCCTCACCTGGCAGGTACAGTCTCAATAAATAGCTACCTCGGAGGTTGCTTGAGGCTACCCTGCGCTTATGGTTAGGCCATCTCTTGCAAGCTTTGCACTTCTATCCATGTCACGCCTGTTTCCTTCACATGGTGACAGGGCATTAGGAGTCACAACAGAATACCACAGGACTTCTGCAGTGCTGTTAATGTTCTATTTCTTAACCTTAGATATGTAGATGGATTCACTATGTGATGATGTTTTGCACTGAACACTTACAGACTCTTTGTTCATGTGTATTAAGACTTTAATTTAAAAAGACTTTTTAGGCCAGTCACGGTGGCTCACACCTGTAATCCCAGCATTCTATGAGGCAAAGGCAGGAAGACCCCTAGAGCTCAGGAATTGGACACCAGTCTGAGCAAGAGCAAGATCTATCTCTATTAAAAACAGAAAAATTGGCTCGGCGCCTGTGGCTCAATGGGCTAAGGCGCCAACCACGTACACCTGAGCTGGCAGGTTCGAATCCAGCCCAGCCCCGCCAAACAACAATGACAGCTGCAACCAAAAAAATGGCCGGGCGTTGTGGCAGGTGCCTGTAGTCCCAGCTACTTGGGAGGCGGAGGCAAGAGACTCGCTTGAGCCCAGGAATTGGAGGTTGCTGTGAGCTGTGATGCCATGGCACTCTCCCCAGGGGGACAGCTTGAGGCTCTGTCACAAAAAAAAAAAAAAAAAAAGAAAAATCAGCCGTGTGTCATAGTGGGTGCCTGTAATCCTAGCCATTGGGAGGCTGAGGCAGGAGGATTGCTTGAACCCAGGAGTTGGAGGTTGCTGTAAGCTAGGTTGATACCATAGCGCTCTAGCTTGGGGAAACAGAGTGAGATGCTGTCTAAATAAATAAATACATACATAAGTAAACTTTTTGAAGTATTCATTAGAACGTTAGGATGACATTAATGAAGGTAGTAAAGCAGAGGTGGGAGTTAGTTGAGAAAGACATGAGAAATTATTGGGATGTAAGAAGGTGAAATTAAGTATAATCTACACTTTTGAGAAGTATGGATAACAATATGAAAAGGTTAATTAGATGAGTTAACATGGGAGAAATTAGTGCATTTTATAGGTATAGAGACAGGAGCCATCAAGGAAGGAATTGAAAGTACAAGAAAGAGAATATACCAATGGAACAGGAAAGTCTGAGAGGAGAGAGATGAGAGGGCAAGGAGAGGCTTAGATAGAAGTTCGGCTTTAAATGAGAAAAGAACTTTATTTGAGGGGAGGAGAAGAGATGAGAATGGATGTAAGTAAGGAAGTAGGAAGTTAAAGGACACCTCTAGAGACCTTAGTTTCTGCCAAGAGAAAAGGTTCTTTCTCTTCTTGTAGCTGCCATATCTCACTATCCCTTGGATAGTTCCCCAGTCTGGCTTTGGGATGGAAGAAAATGACCCCAGGCTTCCTTTTTTGAAGATCTTGACAGGAAGCATGCAAATAAGTTACATTCAGGGAGGCAGCAGGGTGAGCGTGGACCTGAGCCCACTCTGCCTCTTGCTTGGGCATGCAGCCCAAGCCCACTCTGCCTCTTGCAGCCTTGGGGTATGTATTGCTCTGAGCCTTCCTTTGCTGCAGTATTAATAATGAACTCAACTTGCAGGGCAGTTATGAAGATCGGAAAGGATGTATTTGATACCAATTTCCAAACTTTACACATAGCTTTAATCCTTAAATTGCTGTCATCTCAGTCCATCTCTCTTCATTACAGAAAGTACTGTCTTTTTTCCAGGCTCCAATCTCAAAGTATTTCTAAGAAAACTCAAGAAACACATGCTCCAAAGATCAGTACTGCTACTTACTTGTCTCAGAGTCTACCACAAGGATCCAAACTATTACTTTCTCCTTCTGCAGTACTATCTATTCATCTCAAGATAGACCATTTTGCCTAACTTGGACATTGACTGTATCTTCAATACCATGCAGAAAATAGCTAAGATCAAGAATAGTTTTGTTAAGACTTTGCTGAAGGTTTGTTAAGACTTCTCTTTGTGATAAGTGCTCTTCTTCAAGAACTTGAAGACAAAGTATCACTGCTCTTGGGGTCTCCCAGGGGTCCTCTTCTGGGCAATTTTCCGTTTACTCCTGGAGCTGCCCTCATGTAACAGGGACCAGCTGACCCAACTCCAGTGGGAATACTTCAATATTCACATATTCCAGAATGATTGACAATGGCAATGTTTTTTATGTTCGGGTGAATCCTGCCCCACGCATAGAATCTGATCTTATCCTTTGGCTCAAAGACAGTAGAACAACAACAAAACAACCTCTCTTCCCCCAAGAACTGGTACAAAATAACACTATCGATAGTCCTGTACAATTCCTCCTTCTCTTGAGATCAACAGAACTTCAAGCCATTGCAAGCTATGTTTCTGTCAAGCCATCTGAAGTCTTGGCTTCCTATCTCCAGTGAGAAATGGGTTGAACAATAGCCTACACATCTTCCAGGAATAAGCCATGCTATCTGAAGAAAGATAGGGTGAAGAAAGAACATCTGAATTCTGGAAATAATGATGACCTTTTATGTTTCCACAAGTTGGAGCTAATTGTCTCAGATATCACTCTTCTGGAAAGAGTCTTTGTTCTATACATGATAATCAAAAATCTACTGGGGTGGTCTTTCTTGAAGTGCCTGTGGGATAGATCTGTGCTTTTGTGTTCTCTGGCCTCTCCTTGGCAACTTTGAGCCTCTTTCTATTATCCTTCTTTCCATTCTTCCAAAGTGCCAAGATCTTTTCAATCTCAACATTTTGTACGTGCCGATCCCTCTATTTGAAACATTCTTCTTCCCATTCCTTAACCCACTAACTTTTTTTCCTTCTTTATGTCTTTTTAAATGACTTTTTCTGAGAAGACTTTCTTGACCTCCTTTCCACTTAAACCAGATCCTCCTGTTACAACCTTAAATCACACCATTTCCTTTGTTTCCTTAAAAACATTTATAACACGGACCATGCACGGTGGCTCACATCTGTAATCCTAGCATCCGGGAGGCCAAGGCAGGTAGATTGCTTGAGATCAGGAGTTTGAGACCAGCCTGAGCAAAATCAAAACCCTGTTGCTAAAGAAATAGCTGGGTGTTGTGGTGGGTACCTATAGTCCCAGCTACTCAGGAGGCTGAGGCAATAGGATCACTTGAGCCCAAGAATTTGAGGTTACTGTGCGCTATAATGTCATGGCACTCTACCAAGGTCAACAAAGTGAGACTTTTCCTCAAAAAAAAATTGTAATAATTGTAGTTATATATATATATACATATATACACACACACACACACACACACACATATATGTATATACTTTTGGAATTATTTATTCAATTGTTCTCTCCATTTCTAGAGTTATTTCCAAGGAGACATAGATCATTTCTCTTTTGCTCACTCCTATACCCCATTGCCAAGCACATATTAAATAATTAGTAATTTTTTCTTCATTGAACAAATGGATAAATGAATAGATAGATAGTCTGCCATAAGCTTCTATCTCTAAGGAGACAGAAAATTAATTGAAATATTTTTCATCTTGTAGTTTCTACTCTGGATAAACTCTTTCATTGCCTAACACTCACTTTCCCTTTTATCCTTGCTAGCAAAGTCTTTGCTCAGAGGTGTATCAGATGGGTAGAACCTGACCACAGTAGCCCCAGTCTCCTTCTTTGAGACTGACTTATGCTAGGCTTGTGCTCCAGGTCTGGCCTGTGGGAGGTAAAGAGATGTTTATCGTAGTGAAAGAGCAAGGGGAGATCTGCTGAGGACTTCTGGAATAGGTTTCTCCAGAAAAGTTAACGTTTTCTGCCTCTAGGCATCAATAGGTTTGGATATGATGACAGGAATTGCAGAGATGAAGCCAAAACATCCAGCTGAACAAGGTGAACATTTCTTTCAGGGAAATAGGGCAGGAGCCAGAGATGGCTGGCAGGCCTGGAACTGCCTCTGCTCTGCATTGCTTGTTACCTTAGGTAATAACTCTTGTATGGCTTGAGTCAGTGAACTTTCTAAATACACTTTACAAGGCATTCCAGCACAGACACCCACACATGTAATGTACAAAGAAAACAACAATTTCACAAAGCTACCCCACTCCTATGTGCAAGGTACTGATGTTTCTCCCTTTTCTTCCATTCCACTATTGCATTTTTCAAAAAATAAATGTTTGTTGGAGATACTCTAAAATGATTTCGCTCCTTGCAAAGGGCTGTGACCTACAGTTTAAAACATTTTGGGGCTTTCTGCAGATGCTGGAGCCAGAATACCTGAGTTGGTATCCCAACGCTACTGATTACCAGTTTTGTTACATCAGACAAGTTTATTAACCTATGATTCAGTTTTCTTATATTTGATGGGGTTAATAATAATACCTCTCTTACAGAGTTCTTTCAAGGATTCAGTTAGCTCATATACGTAAAGTACTTAGAACGGGAAGCCATTGAGAAGTCTGAACAGAAGACTGACATTATTCTCCAAAGATGAGCAAGGCATGGCCCTCGTTGTCACAGAGTTTACATTCTTGTGAGAAAGATATAATACAGAGGTACTGGGATTAAGATAAACACAGATTAGTCCAGGATCATGAAGGAGAAATGTGCATTACAGTCTGAGAAATCAAATCTAATCTCCAATAGGTAGGGCTGGGAATAAAATGAATTGTAAAAATTCTACCTACAATTTTTTAAACAAGTAGACTAACTTTTTGGAGCAGTTTTAAGGTTACAGAAAAATTGAGCAGAAAATACAGAGAGTTCCATATATTCCCCTAGCCCTAGTCCACACATAGTTTTCCCTATTAACAACATCTTGTATTAGTGTAGTACATTTGTTACAATTGATGGACCAATATTTACATATTAGTATTAACTAAAGTCCATAGTTTACATGAGGGTACATTCTTTGTCTTGTACATTTTATGAATTTGACCAATGTATACTCACCTTTGCAGTATTATATAAAATAGTTTCACTTCTCTAAAATTTCTCTGTTTCTCCTAATAATCCCTTCCTCCCTCTGTCTCACCCCCAACTACTGATCTTTTTACCGTTTCTATAACTTAGCCTTTCCTATTATAGAATGTCACATAATTGTATCTATACAGTATATAACCCTTTCAGATTAGCTTCTTTTACTTAGAATTATCTATTTGCCTTTAGAAAAGCTCTCTGAATACAGAATATATTCATTAAAAAAGGAACAAAGATTAAGAATTTTAAAGTGGGTATGGCTCATCCTAGCACTCTGGGAGCCAAGATGGGTAGATTGCTTGAGTTTAGGAGTTCAAGATCAGGCTGAGCAAGAGTGAGACCCCATCTCCACAAAAAAATAAGAAAAATTAGCCAGATATTGTGACAGGTGCCTGTAGTCCCAGCTACTAGGGAAGCTGAGGCATGGGGAGCACCTGAACCCAAGAATTTGAAGTTGCTGTGAGCTATGATGATGCCATAGCACTCAACCCCAGGGTGAAAGAGTGAGACTCTGTCTCAAATAGTAATAATAATAATTTAAAAGTGTATTTTCAGCATTATTGATGTCTTAGAGCAACCAACCAATAGGTACTACCAATTTCCCTAACAAGTATATATTTAATAAATATTTGCTGAACTAATGAATGAATTAATCCCCAGAACTACAATTACAACATTAGCAGATGGACAATATATATTTGTTGAACTGAACTATCGTCCTGACATTTTGATCACATTTGGGAGGTTTCCGGTTCTCCTTGATCATTCACCTAAGAGGAACAAATAGCTCTCATGGCTTGATTGCTTTATATGTTTCAGGCAATATGCTAAATATTTTACAAACATTATTTCAAATCAGCATTATCAATAATCTTGTGCTTATTTGTGCTTTAAGGAAAAATAGGTTCAGCAATGTTAAGAAACTGGCCCAAGGTCACACAGCAGGTATAAGTAAACTTTTAACTCAAATGCAGATGGAAATATTATATCCAGAAACTACCTGATGAGTCCAACAATATTTTCCCTGGAGTTTTCCATGGAGCTGACAAGTAGCCCAGTCAAAGCCTTCCATGATGTCCTCAAACAGATATCCCATGTAACTACATTCTGGTCAGTCTGTTTCCAAAATGCTCCACTCATTTCTAATTTCTACACTGTGGAACTCCCAAAGAGGTGAATTTTTTTTGGTTTTGTGTTTGTTTTTCCTATATGGGCCAGAGGTTCATCATAATAAGCATCACAGCCGCTGGAAGTCCTCAGAAAGATCGAAATGATCCCTGAGAGAGAAGGCAGACATACAGGAAATAAGCACACCATTCGCCAATGTTGGAGAAAAGAAGGGGCCAGAAGATCATGTAATTAATAAGATTCTTAGGTATTTTTACTTGCAATTGGAAATTTAAAATGCTTGATTTTCTCTAATACTTCAAACTTCTGACAGAGAAGATTTATGTATCTAACAAACAAAATCTTTTTAAGCACATGTCTTGTAACTCAAACATATTCACCTGCTAAATGTGATAAGCAGAGAGTATAACCAAAGTAGCATCCTGAGGACCAGTTACTTCCCCTGAAGGAACACAATTTACCAATGGTATGTGTGGGAGGTAGATAGGTTGATTTCTCCGTGGGAGGCCTGACTCAATCCAGGGGAAAGCATCTAGACATACCATCCCTAGGGGCTCATCAAGACCAGTAAGAAGAAAGGAGCCCAGAGGCTCTCCAAACAGGGCAAAGTCATTGCAACTATGCTAGTGCACAGACTCAGCACCTGCGTGGGCAGAAGCCCTTCAGCAGGGCTAAATCCTTTGAACTCCTTATAGGCAGTTTAGATTAGGAAACCTGGCTGGCTTGCCCTAAGAGGATGAAACTGGTTTTCCCTTCCCCTTTTCTAAATCTGTTATCGGCTGGCCATTTGTTAATGACTCCCTATACCCTATGTTCCCGTTTACCCAGCCTTTTCTTCTTCTTGGGAATTTGTGATTCTTTTAACCCTATCTTTTTCTTTTTTGAGGCAGTCTCAAGATGTCACCCTGGGTAGAGTGCCGTGGCATCACAGCTTGTGGCAACCTCAAACTCTTGGGCTTAAGCAATTCTCTTGCCTCAGCCTCCCAAGTAGCTGGGACTACAGGTGCCTGCCATAATGCCCAGCTATTAACCCTATCTTTTGACATCTTTGTATTTTGCATATAAGCTTTGTGTTAAAACTCAATAAGAGGCTTTTGGAAAAGCCAGAAATTCAATCTGCCACCATGGTGTGAGAGTCAATGTATGTCTCTCCAGGCTCTGAGACTTTACATTAAGTTCATATAATGTCTTGTGATTTTTTTTTCCCCCGGTGTCATCTCCCCTGTCTACTCCCAACCCAGGTTGGGGTCTGTAGCAAACCCCAGCAAGTATGGATCCCATATTTATTTTTTTATTATCTCTCTGCTTACTTGTACAACATCCCAGAATTGCATATTTTTCTCATATAGTCAATGGAAACTTGAAAACTAATTCAGTCCCAAGACTACAGTAATTGAGATTTCAGAATCAGGGTTATGTCTGAGATTCTGGATAGAAAAATAAACCTTGAGTGTGAATTCCACATTTATTCTATATGAGCCATAATTAACTAACTCAGCACCTCTTATAGTAACAAGACTTCTTAATCCTATACCTTTTGTTTTAATAAAGTGTATCCTTTGTCGCCTTTTTGGTTTTTTTGAATAGTCACCTCCTATTTTCAACAATCTGTTCTTCAACATAAATTTTAATTGATTAACTTGAATTAAAAGTCTTCTTATGTCAATTGCAATAAAATATCTTTATTGCTTGCTTATGTCTCATTAATCACCATGCTGTGGCCACTTATTAACAGAAATAATCTGGATTTGTGGAATGTCAAGTTAGAAGGAACTCTATTAGAAGCATTCAAATGCTCTGGGTTTTTCTTGCTGAGTGATGAAAACTCTGCTGGGCAGGGTTTCAAAACTGGGGAAATCACTGCCTGGAGAAAACACAGAGCTTAAAGTCCTTGGCCCTCCAGACTGGGGTCTGAAACCTCCTCACCACACAGCCAGTTAGTGGCTGTCAGGACCAGAATCCGGGAGATGCCTCTGTCTAAGACCCTGCATTCAGCCCAAGAAAGTGATCTGATGAATATCTGTCTTCTACTTTTTTCCTTCTTTTTATTTGATTGGCAGAGACAGAAAACAGTCTGAATAGAAAATAGTCCTAGAACACAGAGATGAGGAAATACTTATTAACTGACAGATTGATACCCCTGTCCCCCACCTGTCCAGGTCACCCTAGTACAAAGCTGAAGAAGGAATGAGACCCAGATCCCCATAATTTCTACCTCTCTCCTTGACTCTGCCTCACCCAGGAAGGAGCTGTGCTGAACAACTGTCAGAGAAATATCCACCAAGTGGCCACAGCATGTGAAGGAGCCAAGGAAATGAGGATTGTGGGAGAAAGATGGAAGGGTACCGTGGCAGAAGCCTGGTGGGAAAAGAGGCTGGAGGCAAGATTGCCCACTCTCTCACAACTGTTTCACCCACTGGGGTCTCAGAAACTACTTGCTTTTCTTTCCCTTTGGCTCCTGAAAAGAATATCATTCCCTGGGTGGCACCCGTCGCTCAGTGGGTAAGGCGCTGGCCCCATACACCAAGGGTGGTGGGTTTGAACCCAGCCCCAACCAAACTGCAACAAAAAAAGAATGGAAGAAAAAGTATCCAATGTACTTAGCCCTACTATGAAACTAATTTGTAGCTTTCATATGAACACTATAACCCAATTATAGCACAAGAACATGGGGAAAGGGGCAAAGGAGGAGAGGGGAGGGGGGAGAATGAGTGGAGGGAGGGTAATTAGTGGGACCACACCTACGGTGCATCTTAGAAGGGTACAGGTGAAACTTACTAAATGTAGACTATAAATGTCTTAACA
>CAUYRH010116483.1:0-13442 GCA_963574655.1 Perodicticus potto
AGCTGGGACTACAGGCGCCCGCCACAACGCCCGGCCATTTTTTGGTTGCAGCCGTCATTGTTGTTTGGCGGGCCCGGGCTGGATTCGAACCCGCCAGCTCAGGTATACATGGCTGGCGCCTTAGCCCGTTGAGCCACAGGCGCCGAGCCCTAGAGCTTTAGCATTTTAGCTGTTAATCAAAACTGTACATGTTTATCTTGTTTCACAATAAGCTGATAGATTATCTTCAAATATTTGGAGCTTACCTATGAAGGAAAGTTTATGTCATGAGGGGTAAGCAGTGTTATTTTGTGTGGATAATCCAGTGTTTATTTTAGTTATGGTTATGACAGCATCTCAGTTGTCTCTATCAATTCGACCTTAAATGGCAGAGATGATAAGAAATGACAGTACTTTGTGCAGAATATTTTTGGATTTAATTTTATTGTCATATCAACAGATAATTAGAATCAAACATAAACATTCTTGAATTGCAAAGAAAAAGGACTTTAAAACCTTTTCTAGTATGTAGGTTTTATTTTGGGGTCCAAATTTAAATGAACTCTGTGTAGCACCTATAGTAAATATTAAAACAAGGTTAGTTAATAGTCCTAAAGACCCAGAACCTGGAGGCACCAAGATCATTCCCATCCTTAGTGATTGGGTGTAACAAATTAATGTGTAATGGGCCAAGATGGAAAATAAATTTAGAAATGAAGTTCTAACGTAACGAGTTTCCAGGAAATTGCTAGAGAATGTTTCGTTTTTATTTTATTCTATTATTCTATTTATTTATTTGAGGCAGAGTCTCCCTCTGTTGCCCTGGGTTGAGTGCCGTGATTAATCCTCATAGCTCACAGCAACCTCCATCTCTTGGGCTCAGGGATCCCCTTGCTTCATCCTTCCAAGCATCAGGGACTATACGCATCTGCCACAATGCCCAGCTATTTTTAATAGAGGTGGGTGGGTTCTTACTCACTCTTACTCAGGCTGGTCTTGAATTCCTAAACCAAAGCCCTCCACCCACCTCAGCCTCCCAGAATGCTAGGATTACAGGCGTGAGACACAACACCTGGCTTGGAGAATGGTTTAAATGTTGAATTCACACAGGATACAGGTTGGGAAGGAAGAATGGGAAGAAAAATATCAATCTAGCAATTTGAATACAGTAGAACCTCTGTAAGTTAATCGCCCAAGGGACTGTAACAAACTGGTCAACATATGGAGGTGATCAACATACAGAACTAGGCCTACAGTACTGATACGTACGTGTGGTGCATGTCCATCTATGAAAATTAGATCCGTTTAAGGAAGTGGTCATTGTAGAGAGATAGTCAACTGTGGAGGTCCTATTGTATTTTTTTTCAGTCGCCATAAAGAGTATCAATCAATTTGCATGGCTTATTTAAAACTGAAACTTCCTGACAGAGGAAGTTGCAAAGCACCAAGAAAGTATTATGGTTAAGTCAAATGTTGCCCACACAGATTCTGTGCATTGTAGATTATCCTTCTACAGCCAGTTTCTTCACTTTTTTCCTAGTTTCCAAGCTTTGCTGACCTGGGGCTTTTTGCACACTACTTTGCTCACTTCCCTTCTTCCACTTCAGAACAATCCCGTTTTATCTGATTATCCCCCTCACAACACTATCCATTGTCCCAAGCTGATACTCTACACATCAGATGTGGATAAGAAAAATGAGGAGAAATCAAGGAAATATAGTCATTTCAGCACTGTTTGGATCTGTTTTATTTCGTTCAAGTCTTGTCATTCCGAGTTTCTTTAGAAAAAAAAAAAAAAGTTAGACAAACATACTGCTCCAAATAAACCCTCTCTCAATTTATGTAAAATGGTTCCAATCTTGATGGAGGAGAGAGAATCAGTGTTTAAAAAGGTTAGAGAAAAATTCCTGGTTGGAACTTTAGGCTCCTAGCCTTTTTGAAATCATGACCTCATCACCACTGGAATTTACAAATGAATAAGGCGTCAAGTGGATAATCAACTTTTTGTATTGCTATGTCAGTGATTTCATCAGCCAGGAATGTCCAACCCATAGGACATTCCCCTCCAGTTCCATGTGGGTTATTTGAAGCCTGTTTTGTTTATCTTTGGTGTTGGATATCACAAAAATTATGCACAGACTTTGTTTTGCTCATCAGCTTTTGTCAGTGTTTGTATATTTAATGTGTGGCCAAGGCAACTCTTCTTCCAATATGCGGCATTAAAAAAAAAAGAAGAGGTTGAATATCTAATGACTACATAATTATTTTACTCTGAAAAATTATATACTCTTAAAATTTCTTTTTTTTTTTTTTTGAGACAGAGCCTCAAGCTGTCACCCTGGATAGAATGCTGTGGCATCACAGCTCACAGCAATCTCTAATTCCTGGGCTCAAGCGAGTCTCCTGCCTCCGCCTCCCAAGTAGCTGGGACTACAGGCGCCTGCCACAACGCCCGGCCATTTTTTTTGGTTGCAGATGTCGTTGTTTGGCGGGCCAGGCTGGATTCGAACCCGCCAGCTCAGGTGTACGTGGCTGGCGCCTTAGCCCTTTGAGCCACAGGCGCCAAGCCTGGACTGTGTCTTCTAAACGTCAACATCCCCACAGCACCAAGTGTTGTCTTTTGCC
This sequence comes from Perodicticus potto, assembly GCA_963574655.1. Lineage (NCBI taxonomy): Eukaryota > Metazoa > Chordata > Mammalia > Primates > Lorisidae > Perodicticus > Perodicticus potto. The sequence continues at coordinate 2,605 of CAUYRH010116483.1, forward strand.
TATGGTGCCTTCAGTTCACTGCCTTTTGTGTGCCAGCCCTGAGCCGGGTTATCAATAAAAGGAAGATGAATAAAGCCCAGGCATGGGCTCAGAGGTGTCTTATAGTTTGATGGGGCTTGCTGGTCAGTAGCTACCATAAGAATTTGTGGGGTGACATCACTGCATGTTAAGTGACTAATTGGGCTTATAGTCATCTCTGCCTGGTGATAAGAACACAGACTCCGGTGGGTACAACAGGTGAATCTCTGGGCCCTAAGTTCCAGTAATGTCTCCCAGGGCACTGGCCCAGGGAAGAGGGTGGAGTGGGGACATTAGCATTTAGGGGAGTGTCTTGAGTTGAGCTTTATCTCCAGGGCCTCATTCCAGTCTCAGCTGCCAGTTAATGTGTTATCCGGTGTTTGAAAGGGTAAGGGAGCTCTTCTCGGCAACATTTTCCTATTAAGTGGAAACTCTTCATTCAAGGCCACTCCTAGAGTGAGGAGTGGCAGGTATCAGAGTCAGATAAATGCAGGGGTTATTTTTATTTTATTTTACTTTTTGAGACAGAGTCTCACTTTGTCCCCTGGGTACAGTGCTATTGCATCATAGTTCACAGCAACCTCAAACTCTTGGGCTCAAGCGATTTCTCTTTGCTCAGCCTCCTGAGTAGCTGGGACTACAGGCACTGCCACAATGCTTGGCTATTTTTAGAGACAGGGTCTCGCTCTTGCTCAGGCTAGTCTCAAACTCCAGACTCAGGTAACCCACCTGTCTTGACCTCCCAAAGTGCTAGGATTACAGGCAGGAGCCAGTGCACCTGGCCTAATTCAGGGTTTAAATCTCTGTTCTACACCACTCACTACCCCTGATTAGCTCCCTGACTCGTACTTGTTATTTAACCTCTCTAGGCTTCAGTTTCCTCATCTATAAGTGGGGGGTAATAATGCTGCCTGCCTTCTTTACTGTCTGAACCCAGTTGAAAGCCAAGACGTACCTGTCATGCACATGACCTGACAGTGCGACAGAATGTTTACATTGGGAGACACAGGAGAATCCAAGATGTGTAGTCCCATATTTCTAAGACAAAGGCTGAGGTTTCAGAATTGTCAGGCTTTGTCTCTGCACACTTAGACAGCTGTTACCAAGAAGGTGAGTTTGCTGGGAGAGAGACCCTTTCAGGATGGATGCCATCTGCCCACAGAGACACACGGGGAAGTTTCTATGCAAAGTACACTTGGCAATGCCATGTTGAGTTTTGCTGTTGTTTTAAGAGGGTTCTGGAGAATGGGATTGGGATCCTGGGTTGACACCAGCTCAAATTTCAGCTGTCCCTGCTGACCGTCATAAATTCCTTTAGGAACACAGCCCTCTAAGGTCTGGTTTCGGGGATGAAAGTGCTAGAACACAGGAAAGGGGTCCCCTGTCCCCATCTTCTCTTCTAGACTCTTGGCAGATGGTCTCTCAGGCTCACATGTCCCCACGGACCAAGCTCTCAGATATATCGTGCCTAAGAATCACCTGGAACAATTTTAAGCGCAGATTCCTGGGTCTCACCTTAGAGATTGTGAGTCAGTGAGTCTAGGATGCTGCTCAGGATTCAGCATTTTGTTTTATTTTTCGTTTTTCGTTTTTAGTTTTTTGGCAGTTTTTGGCCAGGGCCAGGTTTGAACCCACCACCTCTGGCATATGGGGCCGGCACCCTACTCCTTGAGCCACGGGCACTGCCCAGGATTCAGCATTTTAAATAAGTCCTCGTGTCACCAAGCTGTGGAGGATCCCTGCCGTAGCCTGTTCTCATGTCACCAAGGAGGTGGAGGATCTCTGCCGTAGCCTGTTCTTTATCGCTCCCCTGCTAACCAGGTTTCCAGGCCCATTCCAGCCTAGGGAGGGGCGTTGCCCCTCCTCCCTCCCCTGCCTTCCCACACCCCCACCCACATGTGCACACCAGAGGGAGGGAGCAAGGACCAGACAGGGCATCTAGGGGCCTGGTGCAATGCCGGCTACTGGGGACTTACGGAAGATGCTGCCTCTGACCAGGTAGTTCCACGTGTGAGATGCTGGGAGGGAAGTGCTCAGACAGAGGTAGGTAGGGTACCAGGGGCTCAGAGCAAGGCCATTTAGGCCCATGGAGGGGAGCCCATCGAGGAAAGGTTTTCAAAGTAGCTGACCACAGGGCTGAGTCTTCAGCTGAAGAGACTGGAGGGCGCAGAGAAGATGGTGAGCAGGGAACTACAGACAGGCAGTTGGACGCGCTGGGCGTGAGTTCCTGAGTTCGTTCTCTTCTAGACGTCAGTAACTTTGCTGTTAGTGACTCTTGTAGCTTCTGAAGAAATTGCTTTGATGAAACAGCTCCCTGAGGCCCATTTGTACTGGGAACTGAAAGCTGCCAATTCCAGCCGTTGTGACTCAGATCAATGAAACTCCCCAAAATATTCCTTCCTAGGGAAATTCTGATGCAAAGAGAAGAAGACAAAAGTCGGTTTTGTTGGAAGAGTCTCTCCCCCGGCCATAAAAGTCACTGACAAGGTGTCTGGGGCATAGGTGAGGAGGAGGCGAGTGGCAGTGATTGGGAAGCGTCATCTGGGTGACAAGTTGGTTTCTTTCCATAAGCCCCCTCCAGTTGGTGGGGGGATTTTTGTTGCAGGTACCGGAGGCATGGGAACAACATGCATGGCTTGAATTTGCCATCCTGGCTCCAGATTTTATCATGTGACCAGCTGTCACTCCAGATGTCTGCGGGGCCCTCCTGTGGTTTATACAGTTCATTTGGAATGCTATGTGCAGGGCTTGACCTTTCTTTCTCTTTCTTTCTTTTCCTTTCCCTCTCTCCCCTCTTCCCTCCCTCCCTCCTCAAGTGGGTATGGGGCCAGCCACATACACCGAGGCTGCGGGTTCTAACCCAGTCCAGTTTCCTCCCTCCCTCCCTCCCTTCCTTCCTTCTTCCTTCCCTCCCTCTCTCTCTCTTTTTCATTTTTTTTTGAGACAGAGTCTCACTCTGTCGCCCTATGTAGAGTACTGTGGCATCATCATAGCTCACAACAGCCTCACACTCTTGGGCTCAGCCTCCCGAGTAGCTGGGACTACAAGTGCCTGCCACAATGCCCAGCTAGTTTGTTTGTTTGTTTGAGACAGAGTCTTACTATGTTGCCCTCAGTAGAGTGCCATGGCGTTACAGCTCACAGCAACCTCCAACTCTTGGGCTTAAGCAATTCTCTTGCCTCAGCCTCCCAAGTAGCTGGGACTACAGGTGCCTGCCACAACGCCCGGCTGTTTTTTTGTTGCAGTTGTCATTGCTGTTTAGCAGGCCTGGGCTGGGTTCGAACCCCCAGCCTCTGTGTATGTGGCTGGCCCCATAGCCACTTGAGCTATGGGCGCCACTAGCTAGTTTTTTTTATTTTTAGTAGAGACAAGGTCTCACTCTGGCTCAGGCTGGTTTCGAACTCCTAGCTCAAGCAATCCACCTGCCTTGGCCTCCCAGAGTGCTAGGATTACAAGCATGAGCCACTGTGCCCAGCCAGGGGTTGACTTTTATACCGTTTAGGTTTTCTCTTGTTAGTCTCAACTCATTATTTTAGTCCTCAGAAATCCTTTCCATTCCTTACTCTGTTACTTGGCTTATTAGAGATTCCTCCCAGCATCATATGTAGTGGTGTGGCGAGAACCACAAGTACCTCCAGAATTTGTGAAAATGTTTGGAAAATGTTACTAGATGGTAAATGATTTTCTAATGAGTCCAGGATAGGTCCTAGACCCCTTACATAGTCATGGGTGTCTCCCTAATAATATAACCAAGTTGTTAGGGTAGTCCCCAGTGGTTCTTTTGGAAGATGTGACTAGAGTGTGACTGATTCAAAGGAAGCCCCAGCTCATCAAATGCATTGTACAGCGTCTGGCCTGATGTAATGCAGCAGATGGTGACTGACTAATAAACTGGAGAGGGAAGAATTGATGATGGGCTTTCCAGGCCTGGGCAAGGACCACAGCGGCCTTGGAGTACACTAAATATAGGGAAATTGCAGGTTAAGTTGTACTGGGGGCTAAGAGCAAAGAGAGTCCAAATTACCTCTAAATACGCTTCAGGTTGTCCATAAACGCTGAGACAGTCACAGTCTGGAGGCACCTGCGAGGGCAGCAGGGGCCACACTTGGGCGTGTGTGGGCACAGGCTCACTGAGCACAGTGGTGGGAGGTGCCCTTTGCTGTGGTCACCCTTGGTGTCAGTCCATCTGTCTCTCTGTCTTTCTTCAACAAGCCCAAATAGTTCATCTCCCATAAATCAAGGGCTTATGGAATGCAATTTCTCCATATTCTGACATGCTAGGTGTATGTTCCTCTAGTGAAGGGTCCATCTCTTTCACATTTGGGGAGAGTATTCCTTACTGCCTGTCTGTCTCTTTGGCTCTGATCCCGTGCCCAGCGGGGGCCCTCCTGTATTACAGGTGGCTCCACGTGCCGACTGTTGACATGGCCAGCCCTGTCCACCTGCCCTTCTAATTTCTCTGCTGGGTATGACTACCTAATTTACACTTATTCAAGTTCTTAGACCTGGGTGAAATTGAGTCCTTCAGCTTTTGTTATGGAGCACCAGACTCTAAAGCCAGGTTGGCCAAATGATTCTATTTCCAGTGTCAACTTTGGGGAATTGTCTGCAGGTACCTGGAATGCCGTGTGAAAGGATCCCGGATTCCAACACTGCTGGGTCCAGGCTGAGGGGAGAGGGCCGGAATTGATTAGGGATATCTGCCAGGGACTGAAAAAAGGGGCATGGCTAAGCTTGTCCCAGAGAGATAGTCAGCAATCCTCCCTCCCCCTCCCACAACTTCTCTGCACGTGACTCTAGTGACTTCCTTCCAGCCAGGCTTGGTGTGTCTATCGACTGCACACTGTCTTTCTAGTCTGCTACTTCACTGTATCTTGTTATTATTCGTCTGAATGATTGCCTTTCACAACTGGGAACCTTTCCTTTGTTGTGTGTGCAAAGCCTGACCACTACAGGCACTCACAGTATTTGTTGAATGACCAGCTCTACCTAACTGGTCTACCTGATTGTTCTACATTTCCGCCTATCCAGAACCTAACTCTAGTTTCCCCCATCCTCCTGATCTGTGCCATCTGGAAATAAAAGATAAATTTTGTGTTTTGTTTTTTATCTCTTAAACTCCTGGTGGCTCATAATGATCATGGTCCTCTCTCTCTCTTGTCATAAAACACCTGTAATTTTTTTATCCCTCAGTGTCCCTTTAAACTCTCAGTAAGCTAGTTTTTTCTCTTTCCCTTTCCAGAAATGTTAATTGTGTTTTAAAACATGTTTCTTTTTTTGTTTTTTGCAGTTTTTGGCCGGGGCCGGGTTTGAACCCGCCACCTCCAGGATATGGGGCTGGCACCCTACTCCTTTCAGCCACAGGCGCCGCTCATAAAACATGTTTCATAATGTTCTGTGTTCCCCTTTGATAATTAAAAATATCCTCGGTCCTAGGGACAGTTTTAGCTCCTGGCTTACCGCGTCTCTGGAGCGCCACTCTTGTCGTGGCTCTTGGTGATGTCAGTGCCGTGTGAATCATCCTGTACTAGCTCTGGCTTTCTTTTCTCCACTACTCTTGTCCTCCACCATATCTCAGGCACTCACTGCTCTGATCTTGACGCTGCGATTATGGTGTCTGGAATCCCTCCATGATCTCAGTTTAAACCTCCTGTCTTCCCAGCTCACCCTTTCCAACATTCCAGCTCCAACCGTTCTGTGACCTTATCTGGACTTTCCGCTCATCGGTCCTGCTATCTTTTACCTGTCCTTCATCCCCTCCATTCCTCTAGTCCCTACTTCCCCAGCTCTATTCCATGTGGAATCACTCTAGTCACTCTTCCCGTGACCTTTGCCCCTCTCCCAACTCATCGTTTCGCTTGGCTATGATGTAACCCTGGTTAAAGCCCACTTCTGCCTGCCTGCTGCCCCACACACCTGTGCAACTGAACGTGACCGGGCAAAACACACAACCACATGAATTAATTCGTCTCATGGATCTCAAGGATTTCCTGATCCCCATCTCCAAATAGGCCTTTGATGCTGCCTGGAAATCATATTCTAGCTCCCTAATCCATTCACTTTTCCACTGTCCTAAAAACTGTTACCGTTTTTTTTTCACTTGCATCATTAATTTTTCATGGCTCTCTTGTTAAGTGCCCACAAACCAGCTGCTTGTGGGAGCTTTGCTGAGAATTGACATGAAGCATCAGTTTCTAAAATTCATTTCCCTGGCCATTTGCTCCTTGTCCAGACTGTATTCTTCCTCTTCCCCCCGGTCTCTCAAAGAACTGTACCTCTGTCTTTCCATCCTGCCCTCTCCCGTGGGACCCTGCTCCTGCTGAGCTCTCCATGATCACTTGTTGAATGAGTGAGAATGTGAATGCCTCCCAGCTTGATTTACTGGATTGCTGCTATTCGGGGAGGCAAGCATCTGTTTTCATCATTTTATTAAGTTTTTTTTGTTGTTGTTGTTAAAAAAATACAAATAGGCATTTAGCAAGGGAGAAGAAGTTGGCGGGAGGCAGGCAAGTTTGGGCCATAGCTCTCAGGATCTGATTCCAGACAAGGAAAGAACTGACCCCAGAGAGCCAGTGCAGCCTTAGTGCATCTTGTGTATCCTGGAAATGGCAGATCTAAAAGGACAAAATCCTTTCACAGGCACCATTTAAGGTGTGTGAAAAATAAGTAACACATTGGCACTCACTCAGTGCTTAGTAAAGACCAGCTATAAATTATGATTATGTTCTCTTTTGTGTCTCACAACTGTCCTTTAAGGTATTATTACCTGCATTTTACAGAGGAGAGCCTGAACGTCAGAGAGGTTAAGGAGAGGCAGGTCTGTTTGGACAGATAGTGGCAGAGGCTGGACTGGCCTGGGATCCCAGGACGGCAGTACTGTTTTATTTAGGATTTCAGAGCCCCCTTGGTCTCCAGATGAAATTATTTCACTCTTATCCTGGGAATTCATATCCCTTCCTTCTCCAAACTTGTCGGGACCTCTCCAGGAAGGTGATATCAAATGTTTACTGTATGATTACAGCACGATTGGATTTAGCCAGGACAGAAGGGGCTGATTAGCGACAAGACTGTAAAGCAGAGAGGAGGAAAGAGTCCTGAGGCTGCATGCTGTCATTCTGCTAGAGCAGGAATGTTGCCTAAAATTGTCCTGGCTCAGTTCCCCTTCTCTGGAAGGGGAAGAGACAGTCTTTTGCCCAATATGTGGACTCTGAGGTCAAGCTGATAGTTTTGGAAGTGCTGTTGACAGTGTCCAGGTCATCACTTTATGGTTAGAGGGATGACATTTTATTATGGGTCCACAACCCTCTTCCACCTGCTGCTGAGAGCCCTGTCATGAAAGGCGAGAAGGAAAGTCATGGCGTGTTCTTCTTCCAGGTCCTTCCTTAGAAGTGAAGTTTGGTATAAGAGGAACACACATTGAGAGACGTTTCTGGAAACATGTGGAGAAGCTGCAAGGCTCTTCACAGCAAATATTTTAGAGTGTTCCCAAGTTTTTGTGAAGCTCGTATTGTAACGCCAGCTGTATTGAGAATTTCTTAAGGGTGCCCGCCATGAGATGGTGGAAAAGGCATCAGTGTAGTCCTTGGTCTGACCATGAGGAGCCGTGAGCCTTACAGAGACAGTTCTCTCTCTGAGCCTCTGATTTCTTTTCTGTATAGTAAGTGACTTGAACTCTATTTGGGCCCCTCCAGCTCTAATATTTTATTAGTCAATGCTTCCAGGAATCAAAGTTCAAACATAGTTGTGTTCCCTTCTAAAATGGCAAAAATATGGGACCTCGAAACTATGACTCTATTAGCAGGACTTTACCTACTCTGGAACGTTTCAACTTTGTATTTGTCTTTATCTTATTGAACTATCTGCTCTGACTCAATCTCTTCTACCTGAAGACTTGTTTCTTCCACCAGAATTCCATTTAATTCCACAAACATTGACTGAAGACTCACTGTGCTTTCAACTGCATGGCTGCAAAGATGGGAAATTCACAGCCTGGGAAATTCACTGTGAGATAGTCAGGTGAAGACTTCCCAGATCTCCTTCTCCAGAGGTCTTTCTATTTCTTGGTTCTTAGAATGTGGTCCCTGGACCAGTAGCATCGACTTCACCAGGGAGTTTGTTAAAAATGCAAACCTATTGAATCAGACACACTGGAGTGTGTGGTCCACTGACCTTAGTTTTTTTGCTTTTTTGGGTTTTTTGCAGGTTTTTTTTTTGGCCAGGGCTGGGTTTGAACCTGCCACCTCCAGCATATGTGGCCGGCGCCCTACTCCTTGAGCCACAGGTGCTGCCCTTTTTGTTTATTTTTTGAGAGAGTCTCACTCAGTTGCCCTGAGTAGAGTGCTGTGTCATCATAGCTCACAGCAACCTCAAACTCTTGGACTCAAGGGATCCTCTTGCCTCAGCCTCCCAAGTAGCTGGAACTATAGGAACATATCACAAGGCCTGGCTGCCTGGCTATTTTTAGAGAGGGGCTCTTGCTTTTGTTCAGGCTGGTCTCAAACTCCTGACCTCAAGCAATTCACCTGCCTTGGCCTCCCAGAATGCTAGGATTACAGGCATGAGCCACTGTACCCAGCCTGATTTTAGTTTTTATCAAGTCCTCTAAAGAATTGGGATGCACATTCAAGTTTGAGAACCACGGCAGTAGCCCTTCCAGGGACAAGCTATGAGACTGTGGTTCTGAGCCCTCAGGAGGGCTGAGGAAACATCTTAAAGAACATTCAATCACTTGGGGTGCCAGGACGTGGTGTTTTCAACTCAGAATCACAGCTCAGTTGGAATCTTCAACAACATTTTGAACCTTTGTGGTCTTTTTGTAAATATCCAGGCGATGTGGAAATTATCCATTTGTTTTGACAGGAACTAATCCAATTTAGTGCGTAATTCCCCATAGAACTTCCAGGCTTCCCTTTAAATTGATTGTGATGCTTGGTGGGATATTGACACCATGACGAAGAGTGACCCACAATAAAAATCCAGTTCAAGGAGGACTTCCTGCTTCCAAAGCTCTCCAAAGGCAGAGAGCTCTCAGGGGGCAGCTCTCTGTGTACTTTCCTCCCTCCGAAGGTGCTTTAATTAATATCCTTTTCCATGGCAGGGTTTAAGCCTAGTCCTTGTTCTCCTAACTGAGAGAGTTTCATTGAGTTTTGGTTACAGCGCCAGTCACATGCACCGAGGGTGGTGGTTTCAAACCTGGCCTGGGGCCAGCTAAACAACAATGACAACTGCAACAAAAAAATAGCCGGGTGTTGTGGCAGGCGCCTGTAGTCCCAGCTACTTGGGAGGCTAAGGCAAGAGAATCGCTTAATCCAGAGAGTTTGAGGTTGCTGTGAGCTGTAATGCCATTCTACCGAGGGCAACATAGTGAGACTCTGTCTCAAAAAAAATAAATCATAGAGTTTCCTCCCTCTCCCCACCCCGGTAGTAGATTCAAACATGAAGAGTGGGGCAGGTGGGACTCCTTCAGAGAAGCCTGCCTGCGTCCTGGGAACGTCTGCTCTTGTCCTCCTTCCTGGGGACTGCAGATCTGTCATCCACTGTGCCAACCCAGGGCTATGTACTAAACCATAGGTAGGTGTTACCGGATGGAGAGGTTCCGGCCGCCTGTCATTGTCAGCCAGTACCCAGAGACAGGGGTAGGTCCAACAAATTTTATTTGTCAGAAGGCCAGCAATTCTGGAGGACAGTGAGAGTAGCCTCTTCAAGACTGTCCTGTTCTTCCATGTCCCAAATCACAGTTTTATACATAAAAGTTAAAAGCAAGAACCGTACAAACTCTTATCTTACACAACAGTAATTGCCATAACCTATGACCCATAATTAATAATAATTGATAAAACCCATGACCCAGAACAACATTTTAAATTCAAAAGTTAACTCCAAGTCAATTGCCCGAAACTACTCATGCTAAATACGCTTTTAGGTTAAAGCTGAGTGGGAGACATGAGGGAGACATGAGGTGAAGGTCGCTTAGGCCCTAAACCGAGCAGACCAGCTGTCATGTGGGCCCTCGCCTGACTGACCCCGTCTCCTCTCACTGCGTGTGCTGTCATAGGCACCTTTGTGAAAATTAGAAATACACCCCTTCCAGGAGCCTCTTAGTGTGGACTCAGCCCCTGGGACTCAGCACTCGGCCGGGTTGCAGTTCCACTCGCCTCCTTGGGCTGATGCCTATGGGCAGTGCCAGCCACACGACCATAGCTGCAGCCCCTGCCCCCACCGGCCTAGGGCTGGACGCAAGGGAGGGCTGAGGCAGGGGCCGGAGTTGGGGAGGGCAGAGGACGGCCAGTGAGTACAGCCACCACGTGTGGGGGTCCCCACATGCAGGCTCTTTACCCACATCATTTCCTAAAGTCTCACAACTACCCAGTGAGGTGCATATTGGCATCTAAATTCGTTTTTTCTAAATTATGAAAAATTTCATATTCTCAGTGCTTCCATTTTCCCGTCTACCGATGGGTATATAATCCTCGCCATTTTCTCAAACTTGTTCTGAAAATCAAATGAGGCCATAGTGACAAAGGGCTCTGGAAGAAAGATTTTAGAGCATCCTATGAATGTGAGGTTTTATTTATTTATTTATTTATTTTTTTATATTTCACATTTATAAATTTATTTTAAATTATGGCACATGCCATTATGTATAAAGAAATTAAATGTATTTAAAAGAAAAAAATGTAATACTAGTTATACCAAATCAATTGATCCAATAAGAAAAAAATACAAAATTACATACATCAAAAGGCATTTACTAAAATTTTCTCTCATTCCTTCTTAAATATCTATAGGAAAATTTCTGAAAGGTTTCTTTTTTTCTTTTT
>CAUYRH010116491.1:0-53201 GCA_963574655.1 Perodicticus potto
AAAATATCATGAATGTTACATTAATCAGGTTGATAAAAATATCTCCGATTGTATGGGAAGCCCGCACACTGTACTCCAAGCCTGAATTATTGTACACAGTTATGACTCAATAAAAAATAATTAAAAAAAAAAAAAAAGAAAGAAATCACTTTTCCTTAGAAAGTCAAGACACTGCTTCAATGTCTTTTTGTTATCAGAAGTGCCACTGCAGAATCTCAGGGAATTTTGATTCTTTTTTTTTTTTTTTTTGAGAAAGAGTCTCACTTTATTGCCTGGACTAGGCTATGGTGTTAGCCTAGCTCACAGTCACAGTAATCCTGGGCTCAAGCAATCCTCCCAAGTAGCTGGGACTACAGGCACCCTCTACCACAATAGCTGGCTATTTTGCCCATTTTTAGTAGAGACAAGGCCTTACTCTTGCTTAGGCTGGTCTCTGAACTCCTGAGTTCAAGAGATCCTCCCACCTCATCCTCCCAGAGTGCTAGGATTACAGGTGTGAACTACCTTGCTAGGCCATAATTTTGATTCTTAACCTTTGCAAAGCACTACTTTGTCTCTTCCCTAATATTGTAAAATTTCAGGATAAAGGGGTGTGGTGTCTTCTCTTTCAACCCTTTAAAAATTGTGAAATATATACACATCTCAGTAGGTACATCGTATAAACAACTTTTAAAGGAAAAAAAAAACCCTAAGAACCTGAAACCACCTAGCTCAGGGGGGTCAGCAAACTCTACAATGAAAGGCCAAGCCTGACCTGTCACCTGTTCTTATAAATAAAGCTTTGCTAGCACACAGCCACACACATTAGTCTACCTATGGTAAGCTATGCGGTCAGAGCCCAGTAGTTGCAACAAAGGCCATATGGTTTATAAAGCCATATTAATCATTTGACCCTTTACAGAAAAGTTTATTAACTTAGCTTATGACAGAGAACAATACTTTTTTTTTGTTTGTTAAAGACAGAGTCTCACTTTGTCACCCTTAGTAGAGTGCCATGGGGTCATAGGTCACAGCAACCTCAAACTCCCGGGCTAAATCAATTCTCTTGTTTCAACCTACCAAGTAGCTGGGACTATAGGCACCTGCCACAATGTCCGCCTATTTTTAGAGACGGAGTCTCACTCTTGCTCAGGCTGGTCTTGAACTCCTGGGCTCAAGTGATCCACCCGCCTCGGCCTCCCAGAGTGCTGGGATTATAGGTGTGAGCCACGGTGCCTGGTACAGAGAGCAGTACTTTGGATGTCCCTTGTATGTCTCTTCTCAGCTATGTTCTTTCCCTTCCTATAAGGAAACCACTGCCTACTTGCCTATCAGTCATTTCTTTTTTTTTCTTTGTAGTTTGTATATATCCATAAATGATATACCATTGAGTTTTTCTAACTTGAGCTTAATGTGAGTGAAATCATATTGTTCTGAATCTTGTTTCTTTCCCTCAGCACTGTGAGCTAGAGACCCAATCACGTTAGTAGTGTAGTTCATCTCACTGATATAATAGTCCATTGTATAGTTACACCACAGTTTATCAGTTCTCTGTTAACAGTCATGAGGGCTACCTTCCAGGGTAAAAAAATGCTGCTTTCGACATTCTCTCACCGTACCTGTCCCCACTACACATGACCAAGGGGTATGTAAACACACACAAAATTCCACCTAGAAGTTGAATTGCAAGGTGATTGGCATATGCAAATACTTTTGCACCACATACCCTTCAAAACAGCAGTAAATGAAACTCCCACTACATCTCTGATACAAGCCTTGGCATTGTTAGTACCCAGAGTTTGCAAACCTAGTGTTCTAATCACTAGTTTTAACTTACTTTTCTGCGATTACTAATGGGATCAGTTAAGCATCTTTCCATATAGTTATTGCCCATTTGTATTTCTTCTGTGAATTGTCCATTTATGCCTTCTGCTAATTTTTCTATTAATAGGTTCATTTTCTGCTTTTTAGTTGTAGTAGTTCTTTATATATTTCTAATAGTAATTCTGTCAGTTTTTTTTTTTAATTTGGCAAACACTTCAGCTTATGACTGTCTTTTCATTCACTGAAAAGTATCTTTCAAAGAAACAAAAGTTCAATGTGTAGTTTGGATCATCTTTAAATAAGCCCATCTCCACTTCAGTATCATCAAGGATTATTCTATTTTGTCTTCTAAAGTTTGCCATTCACATTTAAATCCTTGATCCATTTGGAATTTAGTTTTGTATGTGTACAATAGAAATTGTCTTCCTTTTCTTCCCCATGTAACTAGGCAATTATTGAAAAGTCCATCCATTCCCCAGAGATTCTACAATGTCAGCTTATAGTAAGCCAATAGTAAGAGCCTATGTACATGTGGTCTGTTTCTGGGTTCACTATTATGCTCCATCAGTCTATTTATCCCTGTGCCAGCATCTTGATTGTTATAGCTTTATGGAAAATTTTGGTAGCTGATAAAGGGAGCTTCCACAACATCATTCTTTCCTTCAAGTATGTCATGGCTCTTTCTTTGGCTTTCCGTATTAATTTTAGAATCAGCTTGTTAGGTACTATGTAAAATCCTATTAGGATTTTGAATAGAATTTTATTCAATATACAGACCATTTTTGAATAAAACAACATCTTCAAGATTATTTAGTCTTTTAATTCATGAATGTGGTTGTGTCTTTTTGCATCTATTGGTGACTGTAAGAGTTTCCCTTCTTAATGTTAATATGTAAGTTTTTTATATTAAGAGATTTTTTAGAATTATTAACTTTAAATTTCTGGAATTAATTCAACTCAGTCATCATGAATTTTGTGTTTTTATATATTTAATATTTTCGGATTTTTACACCTACTTCAATGGGTGACATTGGCTGATAATTGTTCTTTCCTGTACTCTCCCCTTATATTGCTGAACGTCAAGGTTAGAGAAGTGCCACAAGAAAAGTAGGTTGTATTCCCTCTTTATTCTAGACTCTTAAGAAGTCTAAGATTGAAATGTTCTTCTTTGAAATGTTTGATAAAAATTGGCTATAAAACCATCCAGGCTGTATGTCTTATCTGGAAAAATATTTTAAATTATTGATCCCACTTCTATAAATGAAATGGCCTATTCAATTTTTCTACTTCTTCTTAAGTCAACTTTGGCAAATTATATTTTTCTATCTCATCTTACTTTTCAATTATTAGCCTTAAGTAAAAAAACATTATTTTCTTACTATTTTTAAATCTTTGCTGCATCTCTTCTTCAGGTTTGTAGGTTTATTATTCCTTTATTTCATTTCAGTGTTGAAAAGGAGTAGAAATAACTCTTTGTGTTTAATCCACTACATTTATGTGTACAAAATCACACAGAAGGCACAATCTTCCTTATCTGTAAGATGGAGGTAGTAACAGAACCCACCAAAGCTATAGGATAGATCAAAAGAGTTAATATATGCAAAGTGCTCAGAACAGCACCTGGCACATATTAAGGACTCAAAAATATCATGATCAGAATATAGAGAATTCAATTCCACTGAGATGATGCCTTGTTTCTTTGTTTTGTTTTGTTTTGAACTAAGTTTTGATGACCAAAGCAATAGTAACTATTTATGGGCGAGACTTCCAGACGTGCCCTCCCTTCCACTTGGTTTCACAAAAAGGTGTGGGTAAATCTGGTTGTAAGATTCTGGTTCTGAACTTAGTCTGGGTGTTCATGCCCTGAACAACAATTATAATGTGAAATAAAAGGCCAAACAAAAGCAAGAGGAGTCTGCTATAGGCTGGTTTTACCTTGAGGTCAAGGGTCCTGCATTTGTCACCTACTGTGTACTGTAGTCTTGGCAGACGACCAAAAAAAAAAAGTGAGTTCTAACAAGGAATCAGTAATCAAAGAAAGTAATAAAGTTATGATGAAACTACAAAGAAAACTTTTAAGAGTTTCACCAAGTTTTCATTATTAAGAGTTATTTTTAATCATAGGTAAAAATATAACAGATTTTTTACATGGTCCCTTCATTACAGAACTCCTCACTATAAAAAGGGATCACTCTCAAAGAGGGATGCTTGTTAGGCATTTATTCTATTCCCAGTCAATTTCTGTACTTAAGTTTTACCTACAAAAATCAATAACAGGGCGCACCTGTGGCTCAATGGGTAGGGCGCCGGCCCCATATACTGACGGTGGTGGGTTCAAAGCCGGCCCTAGCCAAACTGCAATGAAAAATAAAAATAGCCAGGCGTTGTCATGGGTGCCTGTAGTCCCAGCTACTTGGGAGGCTGAGGCAAGAGAATCGCCTAAGCCCAGGAGTTGGAGGTTGTTGTGAGCTGTGACGCTACAGCACTCTACAGAGGGTGATGAAGTGAGACTCTGTCTCTACAAAAACAAAACAAAACAAAAAACAAAGAAAAAAATCCTGTTTAAAAAAAAATCAACAACAAAAACACAGCAAAGATATTTAATTATTTAGGGGGAAATATAGTGATGTCTGTGATTTACTTTGAAATGGATCAAAAAATAAGATGGATTGATGGATGGTATGAAGGATACACAGATGGATAAGTAGGTGACAGAGCAACTGTAGGAAAGTGTTACTGATAGCATCTAGATGGAATTATATCAGCATTTATAGTAAAATGATTGAAACTTTCTATAAAACTCGAACATTTGCATAATAAAACATTGGGGAAAGTATAAACTATACTTAGCAAGTAAAAAGCTGAAATAAAAAGAATATGACAAATATTTATACTATAAATACAGCAAAAGATGGCCAGCAGATGGATCGCTTGACCTCAGGAGTTCAAGACCAGCCTGAGTAAGAGCAAGACACAGTCTCTAAAAATAGCCAGGCATTGTGGTGGGTGCCTATGATTCCAGCTACTCCAGAGGCAGGGGCAAGAGAATTGCTTAAGCCCAAGAGTTTGAGGTTATTGTGAGCTATGACACCATAGCACTCTATCCAGGGTGACAAAGTGAGACTTTGTGTCTAAATAAAGAAATAAATAAAACAAAAGTTATTGCCCTATATAAAGAGCTTATTCGAATTTCTAAGGAACACATTGAGATCCCTAACAAAATAAATGGTTAATAAAGACATTGAAAAAATACAAATAAGAAAATATTTCCTATGGAAAATATTCAATTGCCTCTAACCAAAAAAATTAAAATTAAAGCAAACCTGAAATGCCATTTTATATCTACTTTATTAGCATAATGAAACACACGCACAAACATGCAGACATAATTCTAGCAAGGATGGAGTGAAATTGGTACACTCACATACAGTGACAGCATTTACTTCAAACAGCGCAGCCTATCTGGAAAGCAATCTGGTAGGCCTTTGACCTAGTGTCCCTCTTCTTAGATCATAGACTATATTAGTCGAAAGATGTTCACTGCACTATTATTTACTGAAGGATTAAACTGTGAACAACCTAAATGGCCATAAAGAAAAGAAAGGTTTTTGAAACAACAAAGTATCAGAATAATGGGGCATGGTGTACACATTTAAAAATGACAACAAAGGAAGCTTACGTAGAAATATGCAAAATGTTCGTAGCACATAATCGAATGGAAAGCTATAATAGATTGTGAGACTACGAATAAGATAACATTCATGTATTGGCACTGTAAAAAAAACACGAATAATTAATGAAAATGACTTGTTGCCATAGAAGGGGAACATTGCTGATTCCTCTTTCTAAATTTTCTTTAATCTTGCAGATACATCCTTCAATTAAAATGAAATCATTAAAAAGCCTGTGTCAAGACTGTCTACTCACAGTGCTGAGTTTGCTGCAAATGATGAGTATCCGGCGCTCGTAGAGCATACTGGCGTATAGATGCAACATGTTGTTCACGTCCACAGCCACAAAATATTCTGTCAGATTTCTCTAGGAGAAAGAAGGAGGCAAGGTTTGTGGCTATTTTGTTTGTTCTTATTACAAACAGTACCTAATAAAAGCATGAGAAACAGAAAATGATCAGAAAGCATACTTGCTTCTTTCCCCGCCCTTTGCTTTTCACCTGGGAGAGCAAATTCCACTCATGTATAAAATCATAAAATGTAAAGTTGGAAGGGTTCTTAGGGAGAAGGGAGCCTGAGCAGTCCCATCTTTGTGTGGGATTACAGTTTACGAGACAAGGTCATATATGGTGTCATGTCTGTCCTTAAGGTCATTCTAAAAGGTGAGCAGAACAGGAATTCTACAATTTTACAAATGAGGAAATTGAGGCTCAGAGAGTTTTGCCAAGTTCAAACAGTCTCATGAGCAATGAAGGCAAGACTGCTGCTCAGAGCTTCGGACTCCAGATCCCAGAACCTTTTGGCTGGAATGTGCCATACATCTACGCAAAAGCAAGTACCCAAGGGACCAGATGCTTCTGGCACAGAGCCCGTTTCTGTGCAGGGGACCCCACATGCGAAGGCTGGGGTGCTCCTTCCCTGTCATCCCTGCTGGGGCTCCCCTCCTTCACAGTTTACAGTCACTAAAACGGCTCGGCTGGAATTAAAGCCATTTCGAAGATTTACAATTTCCAGGTATTTCACTCAAAGGAGGAAAAAAACTGAAGACAAACAGCAGCAAGTTGTGACAAAGCTGTGTTTTAACCAGCTTTTCTCTGTGGCCTGGGTTTCATTCTTTTAATTAGTACTATAGATTGGTACTCTTCAGATTGCAGAGAAAATGTAATGTGTTTCATTTATACAACTCTTTCTATACCCACCTGACTTTAATAATACACATGAATATGCTAATTTCCTCAATGTTAACCTCAGCAAGGTTTTCAATGCCATACAATATAATCCTCTGAAAATGAAAGGGTTTGGGGAGGGAAGGAACGCTATTGCCAGGGGTTGCAGTTTATAATGATTAAAGATCTATAACCCATAAGTTGAAGTAAACCAGGTAGATTTTACATGCAAAATAGTATAAAGTGCTTTTCAACAATATTATGGGCTGGGAATAAGAATGGGCACTTAACTTATGATTGATTATTGTTTGGCTGGAGTACCCAGTTAACCATAAACCTTGATAAATAAAAAGCAAGTGAATTAATAGTTCCATATTAACGACCTATCAACTGCCAGCCACTGTACCAGACACTTCACAGGTGTAATCTCATGTAATCTTCACAAAAATCCAATGATGTATTATGCTTTCCAATGTTGAGATAAACAAATTAAGCCTTAACCAGTGGCATCAGATCTGACTTCACAGCCTATATGCTTTTCCTTACACTAAATAGTCCCTCTTAAATACATTTACCATGTATAAGGCTTTACCTATACTATTTCACCTAATCTTGAAACCACTTCTTGAATTAGGTATTATTATCCCTACATAAAGCGGACAAAACAGTGGCACAGAGAAACAATCTAACTCAACAAAGGTCACACATAGTGAGTGGATAAGACATGGTTCAGTCCTGGGTGGGTCTGTTTCTAATCTTGTACCCTTTTTTTATACCACTCAAAATTGTAGGCAAAAATTATATTTGGAAAAAAAGAGATCAAATGTGCCTAAACAAAGGGGGACATTTTTCTGTTAAAAATTACTGTTATCCCAATTCTTGAGTAATCCTTATATGCCAGGCAATAGGTACTTCACCTGTGTTCTCTATAATCTTCTCAACAACCCTGAGCTAGGCATTATCACCTCCATTTTATAGATGTGAAAACAGGCTCAGAAAGGTCATCCAGCTAGAAAGGGCAGAGCCAAGTTTCAAAACCAGGTCGCCTGAATCTAAAACTCATACTCCAACCACAGCATCAACTTGCTTCTTAACAAACCCAATGAAAAAAACAACACAACGCCAAAGGCAGCCTGAGGAAGGCAACCAGCGTATCTTGCCCAGTGGTCTGAGGAACGCTGAGCTAATGATGTCAGGGTGGGGTTTGTGCTGAAGACTGTGACATGGCAGAGCTCTCCTTGCAAACAAAAACGAGGCCCTTTGCTGAGCATTTCAGTAAAAGCTTAACTGCTGATGAATTACATGAATTTTTCTTTTAGGAGAGGATGGAAGTAAAAAGAAAATAGAAATGTGGAGCTTAAAGAAGGCCAGAAAGCCCATTAGCACTTTTGACAGATCCAAAGATAACTCTGAAGCCACCAAAACGTGGCCTCAAGAGTCTGCCAAGAAGCTTCACGCTGGGGAGAAATATGTTACACAGCTTGCCATCCAAATAGGGAGACACAGCGTCAGAGACAAATCTTGCGCCTTATTTTGGTGGAAGAAAAAAAAAATCACGGATACTTTTGTGGATGGGGAATGGAACATTTCTGAAATAAAAACACCATTTGATTGAGGCATGCCTCCCATCTCCAATCACGTTCTGAGAGATTCAGGTGCTCGTTCCAAAAACTCTACACAGGTATGTTAAAAATATGTAACATTTAGCCAAATTCTCTCTAAACTGTCATGTACTTTTTTTGGTATTTCTCATCCCATCTGTGCTGATTACCAAGATATTTGTGTCTAAACAGAAGCTGTCTTTCTTATCTGCTTCCTCCCCTGCCTCTTTCCTTCTGGGATGCCACCCGCCTGAGCGGGTGGGAGTGGGTGGAGTGCCAATAGCCCTGGGAACCTCGCTCAGCCCTGGGAGCACCTGTAGGGCAGAGCGGGGCCTTGGGAGCAGCTGTAGGGAATGCCTGCAGGTCCCACCCCTGGGAGACAGGGATCGCCCTCCTGCCTTTAAGCGCGCAGTAGCTTGAGCCACATCAATCCTCAATTTCTTAGACCTGCCATGACCTTTTGTACCCCTAGGCCTTTACTTCTGCTGTTCCCTCTGCTGAGAATGCTTTTCTCTTCCTTGAGGACATCCACTCACTTTTTCAGACCCAGTTCGAATGTCACCTTGTCCTGGAAGACTTCCCCAATGCAATCATCAACTTCCCTTTCTGCTTCCATGGCACTTTGTTCCCGCCTTATAATGAGACAGGATGTCACCTGTTGCCTGGGCTAGAATGCAGTGGTGTCATCATACCTCACTTCAAACTACTGGGCTCAAGCGATTCTCCCAGCTCACCCTCCCAAAGTTCTAGGATTCTACCACACCCAGCCAATAATGCAGTTTTAAGTGTGCTTTTGTCACTAGACTGAGGTCCCTTTGGGTAAAATTACATATCCTGTCATCTGTCAGTTTGAGGAGAAAATGAATCAGTGAGTGAAGGAAACAGTGACTGAAGATTATTCTTCCTTCGCTCTAGTGTAAGTGGGACAGGAGGGGCGCCCCAGCCCTAGTGTGAGAGGTACAGGAGGGACACCCAACTCTAGTGTAACAATGCGGTACAGGAGGGGCACCCCAGCCCTAGTGTGAGCAGAGTGGTACAGGAGGGCCACCAGCCCTAGTGTGACAATGCGGTATAGGAGAGACATCCCGGCCCTAGTGTGACAATTTGGTACAGGAGGGACACCCCAACTCTAGTGTGACAATGTGGTATAGGAGAGACATCCCAGCCCTAGTGTGACAATTTGGTACAGGAGAGACATCCCAGCCCTAGCGTGACAATGCAGTACAGGAGGGACACCCCAGCCCTAGTGTGAGTGGAGCAGGACAGGAGGGATAACCCAGCCTAAAAAGAGTGACAAGGTGGTATACTAGAAAGAATGGAACCTGAGGCTTCAGAAAACCTGGTTTGACTCTGATGAAGTGATGGATTACTTAGTAAAAAGTGAAGGCCCCACTGAGACAGAATTGACACTGGAAACTGTAGGAAGTCAGGAAAAGTGCCGGGGTTGCAGGAGGGAGGTAAAGGACAGCTTGTCAGGTCATATGGGGTACACTCATTAAAAATGTAAATACATCCCTGGTTTGCTCATCAGGTAATCTAGGGTGGAGGGTTTACAGAGAAGCAGCGCTCATTTCACAGCCAGGTCGGTCACGTTTCTCCAACGGGAAAGGGCAGATCATAGGAAGAAAGGCGGCCTCCATGGCAGAAGATCCTCAGTCAAGGCTGCAGCCACCTTGTGAGCTTGTATTTAAAAAAGATGTAAGTTATGCCAGTCTCTCCCAGCTCTTTGCTTTAGGAGACTAAATCCTCAACTACCCACTTCTGTCTTCTATAATTAGGCAATCAACATACCCTTATTTAATACCTACTATGTGCCTGGCCCCATTCTGGGATCTGGGTCCACAGTGATAATCTAAATATGATTTCCACTTTCTTTTTCCTTTTTTTTTTGAGACAGAGTCTTATTTTGTCACCCTCGGTAGAGTGCCTATGGCATCACAGCTCACAACCTCAAATTCTTGGACTTATGCAATTCTCTTGCCTCAGCCTCCCAAGTAGCTGGGACTACAGGTAACTGCTGCAACGTCTGGCTATTTTTAGAGATGGGGTCTTGCTCTGGCTCAGTTTGATCTCGACCTCATGAGCTTAGGCAATCTACCCGCCTCGGCCTCAAAGAGTGCTAGGTGATTTCCATTTTCCAGAGCTTATTCTGGGGTACAGAGGAACATCTGACCCAGAAACCTAATATGTAAAGTACCATGGTCAAGGCTATGTTCTAGGGGTGGCTAAGAATAGACTTGCTGTGCTTGATGGATATTGGGGGTAGGGCTGGGAAAGACTTGACAGAGGAGAAGGTATTTGGTCTGGGCCTCACGACACGGGTCCTTTCAGAGAACAAGGGCAGAAGCATATTCTAGGCAGAGGCAGAGGCAGAGGTGGAAAGAGGAGTCCCAGGCAGGGGAGTAGAGTGGAGGACAGGGGAGTTAGATCCCCATCCTGTGCAGCCTGGACTTGACCCCACAGGTGCTGAAAGATCCTGACATGATCATACTTATGTTTCAGAAGGATCTTCCTTGGGGCTCTGTGGTGGATATGTAGGATAGGGAAACAGGAGACAGAATAATCAGGCTGTTGGCATATTCCATGAAAAAAATGACTAAAATACATAACAAACAGGCTGGGCATGGTGGCTCACACCTGTAATCCCAGCACTCTGGGAGGCCAAGACAGGTGAATTGCTTGAGCTCAGGAGTTCCAGACAAGGCTGAACAAGCCCATCTCTACTAAAAATAGAAAATTAGCGAAGTATTGTGGCAGGTGCCTGTAGTCCTAGCTATTCCAGAGGCTGAGGCTGATGGATCACGTGAGCCCAAGAGTTTGAGATTGCTATGAGTTATAACACCCTGACACTCTATCCAGGGCAACAGAGTGAGACTCTGTCTAAAAAAATAAAACAAAAAATAAAATAAAATATATAACAAACAGTTCGGACAAAAGCTTTGGATATGAATGTGACAGATACCCATAAGATAAAATTACAAGACTTGACAAAGAATTAGATCTGGGGAGAGAGGGAGGAAAAATTTACATGGCCCCCAGAATTTAGGTGTACTACGTTTGCTTACTTGCCTGAAGAGCTTTTTAAAGGTCTGTTCATTTAATAAAGAATCAATCCTCCTTCTAAAGAACTGCCATTGGTGTTAAACACAGTGTCCCTGGCTGCCTGGTCCTAGGCCTTGTGTCCTGGATGACAATGCCCCCATACAGTCCTAAGTACCAACACTTCATTCCCTGACAATTACTGCTCCTGTGTGATTCACCTACTTGGAGAGGAAAATCTCATTTAGAGCATGGTGTCCCAGCTTCTGTACTCAAAAGTCTCAGTTTTCCTAGTGTCAGTATGTTTTATGCTTAAGGACATGGCTTTTCTACTCACAGAGTTTAAGTATTATTTCAGTACTAAGTACGGTTACATCCCCGTGTGTGTCTGGCTCTCCACCTAGCATTTATTACGGTCTCACTCTGTAGGGCTGGGTGGCAGGGATACAAAGCTGACCACCACCCAGGCTGGAAAGCAATCAAACCTGAGGAAGGACTGGGGACAGAATAGCCCAAAAGTACAACTGGAGAAGCGGCATGCAGAGGCTCTGCAGACCTCCAGCCTTCTGTTTCTCATCCCTACAAAGAAATAGTGTCTAGTTCTCGTCTAGTGCTAACCCTCTGTGGCTTTAAATCCAGACAGTGAGGAAGGGAACGGCACTTGGTAAGCCCCCATTTCCCTTGGGAGAAGCACCATAATGGCTGCTCCTTTCTAGCTGTCCCTGCTGGCTCCTGGGCCAATCCAGGTGGCTGGGGACTTCAGGCTCACTGTGATCCAAGCCTGAGGTTATGAAGCTGGTGGGAGTGGAGTTGGATGGGGTTGGGGATGGGAGGGAATATAGTGGGGCTTAGAGAGAAAGCGTCTTAGGTTCAATACCTTAGGGAGATGAGATAATCCTCAAACCAAAGAACCGACTCTAAGCCGGGTACTCCTTGGAGCCTTCGAAACAGATGCTAGTCCGCCCCACTGTCTGTCGTTTCATTAGTCTTTGTGACTTCCCACTTCATACGTGGTACAGACAGACGATAAAGACTTACTGTCTTGTGTCTAGAGGAAGAGACTTCCAAGGCAAGAGGTTTGGTTTTGCCAGTGGGTCTTGCTTTCTGAAATAACTCCTGTTCAATTTATTTTATAATATCACCTATAAATTTTTCAACCCTAAACTAATTTATTTTTAAAGAAGAATTTAGGTTACCATAGTTGTCATGGATGCTTTAAAGGGAATTTAAAATTTGGATTCTAAAATAATCTGCCTAAGAAAGAGTCCCGCAGACTCATATAAGCAATCGAACCAGAAGTATATTACAGGAAAGAAAGCAGAGTTTACCCAGAGGTCAACTTTTATCCCTCTGAATGAATGGAAAAACCACTAGAATAAACAATTACCTGACAACTCCTAAAGAGCAACAATGGAATTCTCTATAATCTCAGTTCTTGATAATAGGTCTTCCACTACCACCTCGACTTTGTTTATTTTTGAAAGTCACGATGAGTTCATACATCTTTTCTATATCATGGTGCATCTTTTGACAAAGTGGAGTCTGGGCAATGTTATATGTAACTGTCCATTCTAAATGCTTTCCTCGCATCATTAACTACTCGGTATGACACCAACCAGATAATTAAGACAGGTTTGTTTAATATTCCAAATGAAGGTCTATAGGATTGTCCATTAATCAAAAGTAAACTTCAAAACATGGCTGCTAAAAAAAAATCCCTTATACAGCCCGTTTACCATGTAATTATTACCACGTATCTGTTCATGATCTGTGACTTTTTAAAACGCAGGTCAACTGTTTAAAATTTATAAAGATTTATGCTCATTTAATTATTGCCTGCATAAAATTCACTCCTACATGTGTTATCTTGATAGACAGAGAAAACCCTGATGAGCAATTACATAGTGATAGTTTTTCAGCAAAAAGAAAGACAATATTTTTACAAAGAAATTATAGAAATAATGAGAATTAACTTCAACAGAGATCTGAAAGTGGAAAGGATTAATTTTTCATGTTTGCTTTTCATTAATGTCTTACAGACAAATTGGCCCAAAAGCCAACTGAAAAGAACCGTTCCTTTTCCCTCTCAGGGGTTCAGCTGCACGTTAGTTCATTCACTCATTTAGTCATTAATTCCATAAATATACACTGAACATCTATCTATAATGGTCTAGGTATAGTACTAATTACAAAGATGTGGTGATGAAAAAATACTGAACTTTGTTCTTATGGAAGGAGAGATGACATCTACCAAATAGACACACCATTAATTATATTACGCACACTTACAATGAGTGATTTCTTAGATGGGTATGGGGGGCCATGGAGATAGACAGCCCCTGGGCCCCGTAGCATCTAAATACTTGGGTCAGACTGACCCAGGTATTAATCCTTGTTTTAGCATTTACTGGTTGGGCAAGTTACTTCACATCTCTGGCCTTCCCTTCCTCTTCCAAACGGAGATTAACACCCATATTATAAGGCTGTTTTAAAGATTTCATGACATAAAACGGTGCCTGATCTGACCCACAGTAGATTCTCAATAAACACTACATACTTTCTTTTTACATTAACCCTTCTCTGAAGAACGATTACCTGATGACAAATATGAAGTTTAATATCCTAAAGACCATTTGTCCTTTTTGTTTTTTATTCTTTTCAGTGTTCCTTAAAGGAGAAAATCAACAACTGTTTCCAGAACCTCCTGTATTACAGGCACTGGAGCCCTGGCCTCCATTTACCACACAAATTCCAGGCTTCAGAAATTCTGGAGTCTACAAGGCCTGCTAAGAGACTTTGGCTCCAGGAAATATACACCGAATGAAAGGGAAAGTATTGACCTTCACAATGAAGAACGTTAGCAAAAACCTAGAAAAGACAATGAAGTAATGTTCCTCAGCCCTCAGCCATATGTCAGACCTCAAGAGAGGTTAAGACTAGCATTCTAGGGAAGCTGAGGAAAGGACAGAAAGAAAACCACCATTGAAAGCAGCATCTGTCACACCAGGCCTTATGCATGGAACTGCACATTTAATACTTCATTTGCTCCTCCCATTTTCCTTTATTAGATAAGAACACTGAAGCTCATATAGTTGAAGCAAGCAGCCCAAAGTCCCAGGGTGGTGGGCCCCAGTGTCTGGCTGTCCCCCCAAATTCATGTACTTGCCACGACGGCAGACTAGCTATATGATGAAATTAACAACCCCACAGTTATTGCTTATTTCAATTTGCAATGCAGCAATAATTTTAAATTAATCCTTGAAAAAAATCACCAGGAGATTAAAATGCAAATTTTAACATGGCTAGAGCTCAATAGTGATTTTACATCAAAAATCACACAAATTATGAGATGATGGCAATCATCGGAAATGAAGAGAATACTCATTGCTGACCACTTGAAAAAAGAAATCACACAAATTGGTCCTACAAAGGTTCAGATTCTCCTTAGAGGAAAAGCCTTCCTGCTTCATTTTGTGTTTGATATATAAGAAATCATTTCTTTTCCTTTTTTCCTCATGGAAACCACAAGTCAACTCTAGAGAGGTGGGGGAGGGTGGGAGGCAAATAAGGAAACAAAATCTTACAAAGCTGGGTTGCAACTCTGACTTACAAGCAGCCTTGGGTTTACAACCTCAGGTCTGTGAGCTCTGGGCTCCCCGTATGTAAAAGGAGCTCATGCCTACCTCTCAGAGTAGCTGTGAGGATTAAAATGGAATTGTGTATGTTAGGGGTCTGGCAGATTGGTATTACTACTCCACTTAGAAAAAACAAGGCTAGCCTTTTACTGGTTTGCAAAGGAGGATTTAGGGGACAAAGGGTCACATGCAGGGAGTTGGTTCATTAGTGGTAAAACCAGCAGAGGGAATGTGAATTTGAAAAATGGCAGCGGGGCGGAGAGGTGGCATGCAGTACAGACAGGAATTGGAGGTGAGGCTATTGAGAAGACCATTTAAAAAAACAATTTCTAATCTCAATATTTGTGCTTCTGAACATTAAGAAATTATCAGAATGTTCAAGTACCTTAAAATTATGTTCTTAAGACATTCTTGCTCCCTAAAATAAAAAACTGAAAAAAGATGAACCTAACCTAGGCAACCATTTTTATAATATTATTCATAATAAAAAAACATTAAAAATAAGCTAAATGTCTATTAGTAGGGAAAGCATACTTAAAACACAAATTAGACATATATTTATCTTTTCTCTCTCCTGATACCACCCTCCCAGGAAAAGTCACAGAAAAAGAATTTTAAAAGGCATAAAACCCAAGGCACAGAAGAGACAGTAATGAGAGGCATCAAACTTTCAGAAGCCCAAAGCACATGGTACTAAAAGAGTAGTTTTCTCCCTGGGCCATTTATCCCCCAGGGGACAGCTGGCAACACCTGAAGACATTTGTGGTTGCCACAGCTAGAGGGGGTTGTGTTACCAACACAGAGAGAATAGAGCCCAGGAGTGATGCTAAACATCCTAGGGTATATGAAATAGTCCAGTGCAACAGAGAACTATCAAGGTCAAGGGGCCAACAGTGCTGACAGAGGTTGAAAGCTATGGCTGGGGGGAGTAGGCAGAGTGCTAACACATCAAACCCAATTCACATCACAGAACTCCAAAAGGCTCAGGACCTGGAGCTAGCCAGAACCTCTGAGGGCTGGGGAAGGGTACAAATAAAAATAGAAGTATTTCAGGCGGTGCCTGTGGCTCAAAGGAGTACAGCGTCAGCCCCATATGGTTCAAACCCAGGCCCGGTCAAAAACTGCAAAAAAAAAAAATAGAAGTATTGCAGTCCCAATATTCTCCTCTCCCAGTTCACTCAGCTAGTCAACTGGCTTTCTTGCACCCCTCCAAAGGAATATGTGTTTCCTTTTTAAAGGAACTCAGTCAGAAAGGCCTGGGCTCACCAGGTAGAGTTGAGGACAGGTAATAAGGCCTTAAATTGAAAAACCGAGGTTAAATGCAGGGACACGTACTAAATGTTGACGAGGCATAACCCATCACACGCTCAGCTTCCGGACACTGGTAATAAAGCATACACTCCCCAGGCCAGAGAAAATGGACAGGCCAAAAGGAAAGATTCTGACACTGGTACGTGTATCGGAGCACCCCTGCTCCCAAAAGAGCCCCTCTAGTTCCAGGCTTCTGAAATTCTGACCTATCCCCTGCAGTAAGCCCACCAGGTCCCAAGCTCCCTTCATGAACACAGAGCTTCCTGTTGGCTTTTTAGTGCCTTGCTCTTTAACATGATGGGCAGCCCTTGGAGGAAAGCCTCTGCTTAATAATAAAAGACAGAACAAAAGAAAGAGAGGATGGGAATGTTGGGCCAGACAACGATGAAGAAAGAAGAAAAATTCTTAAATCTGTAAGTAACAGTCTCACAGATGAGGAATAATACTGAAATTATGATGGAAGAAACAAATTCAAAAGGGTAGAAAGATCATTTGAAGAAAGTAAAGAGAAAAAAGAGAGATAGAAAATAGGCGAGAAACCAAGAAAATTAGAGGATCAACACGGGACACTACCTACAACACTATTCTACCACGGAGGCTCCACAGGAAGAAAAGAGAAAAATAAAAATGTTTTCCAAAGAAATAATAAGAGAGAACCTCTCAGCTCTAAAAAATATGAACTTCCAGAGGGTGGTGCCTGTGGCTCAAAGGAGTAGGGCGCCAGCCCCATATGCCGGAGGTGGTGGGTTCAAACCCAGCCCTGGCCAAAAACTGCAAAAAAAAAAAAATAAGAATATGAACTTCCAGACTAAATGAGACTGACTACCAAGTGCCCAACACAGCAGATGAAAACAAGCCCCTAGCAAGGCACATCATTGTGCAATTTCAGGATAATAGAAGAGATAAAGGATGGTTAAACAAAATAAATAACAAGCATCAGAATGGCCGAGGCTTCTTAGGTACAGTAGAAAAACTAAGGGACAGAGAGAAATTTCTTCAAAATTCAGAAAGAAGAGTGATTTCCAACCTAGAATTCCATACCCTGTCAAACTATCAAGAATAGAATAAAGTCGTTTTCAGTCATGCAAAGCCTAACAATGTTGCCTCCAACTCAATATTTCCTCAGGAAACCAGTGGAGATACTTCACCAAAATGAGAAAACAGTATCAAGAAAAGAGAAAGATGTGAAACCCAAGACCTCTTACGTGACAAAAAGTTGTATAAGAAAGGAAATATCATCAACTACCTGCTTCAGCACGTTCATTAAAATACAAACATTAACTACCGATTTTATATAAAACTCTTCTGAAAATATAGCAAGAATGGGAGAGGGGAAATACGTCAGAGAGAGAAAGTTAATTTGTGTGCATGTGGTTTTCTAGGGAAGGAGGATCAGGAGTGGTAAAAGACCTAAACTTTCATCTCACATAAGAAATTCAGTAGGTAATATCTGAAACCGAAAAAAAAAAAAATTGACATATAGCAATGTGAACATGTTATTAAAAATAAAAATACTGCAACTCTTCAAAACTTGAAGATAGCTACCTCTGGGAAGTGAGACGGGTAAACAACTTGGAAATTGCTGGTTCTCATCAATAACTATATGTCACTACACGCTTTTTGAAGCCGTTAATATTCATTACTTTCATAAGAATAAAAATGTCATCAAATAAAAATATCACTAAAAATTATGGAAAGAGGCAGATATGAACAGTTTTTAGAATACATTAAACCAAAATGGAGAGTTGCTAAACAATAGGAAGAGTGTCACATTTATGTTAAAAAAAAATCTCCAACACACACAGGTAATCACACATACAGCACCAAATTCATAGAGAAAGGTCTGGAAGGACATTCATCAAATTCTAGAGGGAGAGTGCGATTAGAGGTGCTACCGTGCTTAATTTTTTTTTTTTTTGAGACAGCGTCTCACTATGTCGCCCTTGGTAGAGTTCCGTGGCATCCCAGGTGATGGCAACCTCAAACTCTTGGGCTTAAGTGATTCTCTTGCCGCAGCCTCCCAAGTAGCTGGGACTCCAGGTGCCTGCCACACGCCCAGCCACTTTTTGGTTGCAGTTGTCATTGTTGTTTAGCAGGCCCCGGCCAGGCTCAAACCTGCCAGCCTTGGTGTATGTGGCTGGCACCCCACTTGCTGAGCTTCGGGCACTAAACCTATGTTGTTTAATTTTTTAATAACAAAGTATAAGTCATTTTTAATGACACAGGTTCATGATATATTGTTATAAGAGAAAGCAGCTATAAAAATATACATTGCTATGATGATCCTAATGTGTGTTTTAAAAAATACAGCTTCTAAATTAAAAAAGAAAACAAAAGAACACTTTTGCCTCAAAATATTACTCAATTCCCAATTTAAACAGTAAAAATTAACACACTCCGCATAGAACAGGAGCAGGGACTCAGTGCTCTAATCAATCAAACATCTATCTCCCCCAGGCCTTCTGGGGCTCCCAGCAGTGCAGTTTGAAAATCATTATTAATACCATCATAAAAAGGAAGGGAAGAAACATTCATAACAGGACTTTCTCTGAGATGGGGGATTATGGGCACTTCCTCTTTCTTTTTTTTTTTTTTATTGTTTGGGATTCATTGAGGGTACAAAAAAATTAGGTTACACTGATTGAATTTGTTAGGTAAAGTCCCTCTTATAATTGTGTCCCACCCCTAAGAGGTGTGCCATACACCATAACCCTCATCCCCCTCCAACATCCCCTCTACCCGCTCCCTCATCTCCTACCCCCTACATTGTACTAAATCATCTACTGCCTTCATATTAGAACTGAGTACACTGGATGGATTCTTGCTTCTCCATTCTTGTGATGCTTTACTAAGAAGAACATGTTCCAACTCAATCCAGGTTAATACAACAGATATAAAGTCTCCATCTTTTTTAATGGCTGAATAGTATTCCACGGTATACATATACCACAGCTTGCTTTCTTTTGCTTTTGTATGCTACACATACAAACATACTTTTTCTATAGATTTGGAATGGTTTAAGTAATAATTATCTGTTCCTTGAACATACCTCTATAACCACCTAAACCTGATGTAACTGAAGGGGGTGAGAGTAAAGACTTCATCAGAGCTTTCCAAGCTATGTTCATGTTTTTTATTTCTTAGATTGACCTTAATCATTTATATTTTCCAAAAGAATTTTTTATTTTTGTAATTTCCAAATTCAGTAAGTTTAAAATTCCATTCTTTTCAAAAATTCAGTTTTTAAAACATATTATTTTTTAATTTAATTTTAACAATATTTCCTAATAGAATTTGTTTTTCTAGTTTTGGCTTTTTTATAATTTTTTTTAAGCTTGTTGAATATTAAGTTCATTATTTCATAAATTTTTTATTTATATAAAAGCATTCAAAGCTATGAATTTTCCCCTGAGTATGATTTTGGCCATATCACTTAGGCACTTGGTGTTGTTAATTTCTAATAATATCTGTCTGCTATTTCAAGTAGACAATTTTTTTAAATCTTTATTGTTACTATATAGGGTTATTTTTGTTTTTTTGAGACAGAGTCTCACTTTTGTTGCCCTCAGAAAAGCGCCACGTGTCACAGCTCACAGCAAACTCACATTCTTGGGCTCAAGAGGATTTTCTTGCCTCAGCCTCCCAAGCAGCTGGGACTACAGGCACCTGACACAATGGCCGGGACCAGGTCTTGCTCTGACTCAGGTTGGTCTTGAACTTGTGAGCTCAGGCAATCCACCTGCCTCGGCCTCCCAGAGTGCTGGGATTACAGGTGTGAGCCACTGTGTCCGGCCACTAATTTACAGTTTTATTTCACTGTGATAAAAGTGACCTCCAAGAGTTTGACTGTTTCTATTTTGAAATTTTCAGTGTGATTTAATACATGAGGAATTTTTATAAGTGTTAACATAGCATTTAAAAATAATCTTTCAATAGCCTTTTGCGGCTGGTCCAGGACATGCCTTTGCTTCTGTTATTTCTGCAGTATTTTTCCACTTCTTTTTGGATTTCTTCATTGTCTACACTAAATTGCCTACTAAGTATCAGTGATCATCTCCTTTATGTTGCAGAAATTTCCAAACTTTCTGGCTCACGGTGGCTTCTTCTACAATTGTAGGGTGATTTTTCTCCTTAATTTTATACCACTTTTAGCATTTCTTCTTTTATTATTGTAGAAACAGAGTCTCACTTTGTCACCCTCAGTAGAGTGCCATGGCGTCACACAGCTCAAGCAACCTCTAACTCTTGGGTTTCAGTGATTCTCTTGCCTCAGCCTCCCAAGTAGCTGGGACTACAGGCGCCCGCCACAACGCCTGGCTATTTTTTGGTTTCAGTTTGGCCAGGACCGGGTTTGAACCCGCCACCCTTGGCATATAGGGCTGGCACCCTACCCACTGAGCCACAGGTGCCGCCCTACTTTTAGCATTGCAATAGAATTTTTCAGAAGTAAAAGGTAAAAATCATGGGTTCAAAGTACAGAGCAGTATGTAAGAGCTCAGTCTCAAGAATCACAAAGACCAACATTTAAATTTTGCTTCCAGGCTCAGTACCTGTGGCTCAACGGGCTAAGGCGCCAGCCACATACACCTGAGCTGGCGGGTTCGAATTCAGCCCGGGCCCACCAAACAACAATGACGGCTGCAACCAAAAAATAGCCGGGCATTGTGGCGGGCGCTTGTAGTCCCAGCTACTTGGGAGGCGGAGGCAAGAGACTTGCTTGAGCCCAGGAATTGGAGGTTGCTGTGAGCTGTGATGCCACAGCACTCTATCCAGTGTGACAGCTTGAGGCTCTGTCTCAAAAAAAAAATAAATAAATAAAAATTAAAATTAAAAAAAAATAAGTAAATAAATTCTGCTTCCACCATTTCTTTGCTTTAGCACCTTGAATATGTTACTTAAATGTTCGAGGCTTCTGCTTCCTAAGATAAAATAATAATTGTGCTAATTACTACCTAAGCTTGTTAAGAAAAGTAAATAAGAAAATGTAGGTAAAGCACTGACTATATCATTTGAAAAGCAATAGTACTCAGTAAATGTTAGCTATCATTGCTGAAATGGGAACTTTGGTCTGAATGTCACAATTTTTTTTTTTCAAAGACAGAGTCTCACTCAGTCACCCTGGGGTTCAGTGCAGTGGTGTTATAGCTCACAGCAACCTCAAACTTTTGGGCTCAAGTGATTCTCTTGTCTCAGCCTCCTGAGTCGCTGGGACTACAGGCACCTGCCACAGTGCCCGGCTATTTTTAGAGACCAGGTCTCACTCTGGCTCAGGCTGGTTTTGAACCTGTGAGCTCAGGCAATCCACCTGTCTCAGCCTCTCAGAGTGCTGGGATTATAGGCGTGAGCTACTGCACCCAACCCTTATTATTTAATATCAAATAAAAGGAAATCAAACAAAAGAGAAGCAACATTTTCCATGATAGCCTGATCATTTAGATAATAAAATTTACAAATATGCTTAACACTCCAAACTTACTAAGATTATCTAATCACAGTATTTCAGCCTAACTTCATTACCTTTGATTATTCCATGTTTTAATTAGTCTGTTCTATGGAAACACTTAGAAGATTTCCTTTCTGTAAATCTATAGCAGTCATGAATAAATATATCACTTATTACAGTACTCTTAAAAAGTAATCACGTATATACCCAAAAGAATTGAGAGCAGGGACTTGAACAGGTATTTGTACACATATGTTCAAAGCTGTATTATTCACAATAGCCCAAAGGTGAAAAAAACCCAAGTGTCCATTAAAGGATGAAAGTATAAGTAAAATGTAGTATAAACAGACAAGGGAGTACTACTGAGCCTTAATAAGGAAGGCTATTCCGATGCATGCTTCAACATGGATGAGCTTTGAAAGCATTCTGCTAAGTGAAGTAAGTTAGACACAAAAGGACATTGTACGATTTCACTCGTCTGAGGCACTACACTGACAGTAGTCGAATTCATAGAGATAGAAAACAGAAGGATGGTTGCTAGGGGTTGAGGAGAGAGGCGAATGTGGATCAGTTTTGCAAGATAAGATGAGTTCTGGACATTGATTGCAGAATAATATGAACGTACTTAAAACTACTGAAGTGTACACTTCTACATGGTTAAGATAGTAAATTCGATGTAATGTATATTTTTAAAAACAAATCAAGCACCAAGGGGTGGCTATTCTTTGATACTATATAGTACAATTTATAATCATAGAAAAACATTTTGAAAATGTGTCATAAGGCTAGACTAGATCTGCCACTCAGCTCGTTCAGAGGGGAGACAATATCCTCCTCTCTCACACTCCAGTTCACTGTCGGTCCTGCCGAGGCAGGGATGGGGGCACTCGCACTTTATCCACAAACACTTTATTCTCTGAAAAGTGAATAGAAGTATAAGAAGTACAAGTTGAATTCTACTTGAGTAAATCTCCCCTAATTTAAAAAAAAAAACAAAAACAAAAAACCCCTATATCAGTGGTTCTCAACCTTCCTAATGCCGCAACCCTTTTTAATACAGTTGCTGTGGGTCACGACCCACAGGTTGAGAATCACTTCTCTAAATGGAAAATTCTTTATATAGAAACATTTCATTTATAATAGCAGAAATGAGGAACAATGGTATGTTCGACAGGGAAAGAATGGCTAAATAAACTACACAGCAAATGGAAAATTATGTAGTCAACAAAAATGACGCTTTTGAATGAAAATGGGAAAATGCTTTT
This sequence comes from Perodicticus potto, assembly GCA_963574655.1. Classification (NCBI taxonomy): domain Eukaryota; kingdom Metazoa; phylum Chordata; class Mammalia; order Primates; family Lorisidae; genus Perodicticus; species Perodicticus potto. Next base: position 22,935 of record CAUYRH010116491.1, read on the forward strand.
ATAAGAGGTGATTTAATTACGCCAGAAATACATTCTCAGAAGATTGGAATGTGATAGAATATTTTTATAGGTAAATTACTGTTGCAAAGTATCAACAACAATTCCTCCTTGTCTTTGCTTCCTATACTTTGCAAATATTCTCTGTTTTTGGTTTTATAACACATTTTGCTTTTAATGTTTGTCTTGCTTTTATGATGAATTCTTTTTTAAAAGTATAATTTTTATAATATTTAAAAGCCTATCTGTTTTTAAAAAGTAAAAAACAAGAATAAAAATGTAACCTTTTTTTAACAAGTACTTACATTCTCGGGTATGCTGGGAAGTTCTCTTGTATCAGGCACAGTAAAATAAGAATGCTGTAAAAGAAAAGCAAAATCGATTTATTTTTGCTAAAATGTGTAGCAAGCACATTACTGAGAACTCAGGTAAGCAAATGGGAGATATTTCCATACTCAGAGGAGTGCACAGAGCTTCACTCACAGGAAATATCCATGATATACTTTCTTTAGATAACGTTGGATTAAATCAGATGCATAAGGACATCAGTTTGGTAGATGGAGCTCTTTTCTATGAGCGATGAACTTCTTTGGGAGACATAAAGGAATAGCTCAAAGAGGCTAAAAGCTAAATTCCCATATGTTGTTTGCAGGTTTCTGAACATGTGAAAGCTGTAGATTTCATAATTTATTGTTTAATGAGGCAAGTGGATCCTAGGGACAAAATATTACTAGATTCAGCCAGCCATGGCTTTTATCAACCAAACCTGCCCTTTCATTTCAACATCTGAGATTATATCCATCTACAAACTGTGGCCAAAATCTGACCCCAAAGGCCTGAGTGATAGTAACAACAGGTCCAGGTGAGGGGCCACTACTCTGAAACCACTGCAGATGGTCAATAGCGGAGAAATTCTGTTGACTAACTACACTCTGGGAATCAGCCTCCTGACGTTCGCTGGGATCTCCAGTGAAGGGAACTAGAGACTCAGTGAAGTTGGAAAATCAACCTTTTCAAAGAACTTTCACAGAGGCATCTCCATGTATGTAATAAGCATGTGTCCCTGAGTTAAATGACAACAGGCTGAACCGATGACGCCTCCTCTGCTGCTAGGAAAGACTCAGAGGACAATGGAAGCAGGAATGGAAAAAGCCTGGGGCTGACCAATTAAAGATGGGATTGTGCAAAGGCCAGGAGAGGTCACATGCAGAGAAGGTCAGCTGAGCCACAGCCTAAGTTCAAACCTGGACCTCCAAGTGACACTGCAGAAAGTCCCTCCACCCTCTTATTCTTGGGTAAATGTGAAAGAAGGAGGACCCTAGAAGCATGCACTGTATAGGTTTCCTGAAAGAAAAGGCCCTGGAGACAAGTAAAATGATAACAATAACAACGATAATAGTATAAGCCACTCATCTAATATTCCATCGGTATTTACTAAACGCCTGCTACATTGGAAGGCATTATGTCAGGTCCTTTATAAATATTATCTCTGATTTCTATGATAAATTTTAAGAAAGACATTATCTGCATACTATGAATGAATAAATTAATACTTAGTGAGGTACTCAGGCTAAGTCCTCATGGCTAGTAGGTGGGAGAACTAGGACTGAAGCCAGGTCTGTGTAACTAGAACTGTGCTCATTCCACTACAACGGACTATTATGCCCGTGCTTGTATGTGCAAATTACAGCTAAAGGAACTGTGATTAAAATAACAAACTACAAAATGAAAAACAAACAAAAAAAAAAAAACTGGCCTTGCCCAGTGGCTCACACCTGTAATCTTAGTGTCTGGGAAGTTGAGACAGGAGGATTGCTTGGGGTCAGAGATCAAGATCAAACTTAGCAAGAGGAGACATCCTCTCTACTAAAAATATAGAAAAATTAGCCAGGCATTATCATTATGGTAGGCTCCTAGAGTCTCAGCTATTCTGGAGGCTGAGGCAGGAGGTGCTCATGAACCCAGGAGTTTGAGGTTGCTGTGAGCTAGGCTGATGCCATGGCACTCTATCCTGGGCAACAGAGTAAGACTCTGTCTAAAAACAAAACACAAGAAAACTACATATATAGACACAAATAAAATCTCTCTCTCTCTCTCTCTCTCTCTCTCTCTCTCTCTCTCTCACACACACACACACACACACAGAAAAGCAACGGAAAATAAAACCTTCTGCAATGTACTATTCCCAACTGTGTGTGCGTGCCAAAATATTACCTATGAAGTAACAGAGATAGTATCGCATGGAAACTACTAAACAGTTCGATTTCACAATGAGGAATAAAACAGGGAAAGTTAAATACAAGGATCCAACTTGACTCCACGAGACACCAGCTTCAATAGCTAGAAGGGAGTTTTAGGAAATATTCAGTAACAGGTGTCCACGTGGTGATGGAGTAACCAAGCAATGGTTTGTGCGGAGAAACAAACTCAGAGCACCGTTATAAACTTCGTAACTATGTGAGCTTAGCGACTTCTTTAACCAACACAGAACCTCAGTTTCTGAATCTGTAAACAGGAACCATAACATCTCTGCCAAAACTATTGTGAAGAATATTATATATGTGATGTGCCTAACATGCACTAGAATATAAATTATTTTATATAAAATTACTATTGCTCTGAACAGCTAATTTACATTTCTGTTTTTCTCAATCAGCAATATCAGTCACGTAGAAATATTTTCTTATAGACAGTGACTAATAAAAAGGCCAGTACCGCTATTTTATTAGCATTCCAGGATTTATAACCTAATGAGATGAGTGCTTCAAAATCAGAAATATAATATGGAGAGAGGAATTCCTAGTGAACAGGAAATAAAAAATATCTGTCCTTCCAGAGGCAATGGATTGTAAATAGTTAGCCATCACGATTCCAAAACCAAGTAGTCCCCAGGCTGTCCTTTGAGATTCTGTCTTGCTCCATCGCCCATGAAATGCTGGGGACCATGGGAGGTCAGAAACATTCCTAGAATCCACTGGCATGAAACAGCTGCACCCCAACAGTTCCTCCTGCCCCTGACATGGCTCGTCCTTGAGGCCTGGCAGGCATGCTGCCTGTGCAGCCCTTCAGGGGAAGGGAACAGCCTTTTCTCTCCGGCAGCTGGTGACCCAGCTGGGCTACTCCATGGCTACCTGTCGGATGTCATTACAGACCCAAGCGGTGAGATCAAGCTGCTTAGGAAAAGAGACAGAGACAAAGGCAGAGTTGCTTAGCTGTACAGCAATGACCCGGGCAGGTTTCAAGCTCACTTGTTCATCCTTTCCAGTCTCCTCTCCTTCACAAGAATTTTTGTCGCAAGGGTTCTTTCCTTCCTGTGTTCTATTAAAATAAGCAAATACCTCTATTAACTCATTTTTTTGTTTGCTCCTTTCCTCCCTCTCTTTCAACATTCATGGCAGAGTAGAAAGAACATAGGCTTTGAAGTTAGCTCTGGGTTTGAAATCACTTATTAACCACCTGTCCTGGGATAGGCAAGCGCCTTTCCTCTCTATACCTCATCTGTGAAATGGGAATGTTAATCTATTTTGCAGAGTTGTTTTGAGCATTAGAGATACATGTTTACATAAAGTAGGAACTTAATAAAATAGATCTAGTTATTGGTAGCAACATTGTTTTTAATTTTATCATCATTCTGAAAAAAAGCTATAAAAAATAATTAATATTCTCTAGGAAGCCAGACACCTTATCTGACAGATGAGGAAATTGAAGCCCACAAGGTTAAACGTCTTGATTAAGGTCACTCAGGTCATTGGCAAGATGACAACAGGGATTGAAATCTCCCAATTGGTAGTTTAGAGGATTTTCCACCCTAGTCCACTGCAGAACATGAAGTCTGTATTCAAAAGCATTCAAAGCAACTATTACTGTGAGTTGGCAGCTACACTAAGCACTCTCCCTCTCTGTCCTCAAGGGACACACAGTCCAATGAGGGAGAAAGGAAAACGGATCATTACAATATGGTGTGACTAAGTGATGGAAAGCGTGCGAGTGTGCTTGGGGCAAAGGAGACAATCTTACCTAAGCCTGTGAGGTGTCAAGGGAGGATTTCTCTGGAAATAAAATCAGAGCGGAGTTCTGAAGGATGAATATGTGTTATCTCGGCAAACAGGGGAGAGGAGGCAATGTTGAAGGCTTCAGCAAAGGGAGGTGCACAGCAGTGCTGGGGGCCAAAGGTTGAGACAGGGCGCCCAGGGCAAGGAATGAAGAGGTAGGCAGGGGTCAGTTATCTTATTCTAGCCTGGCGACTGTGACCCATGAGAGGCTTGTAATGAAATGATGACCGGCCAAAGAGGATCCTGGGAAATGTGGGGCCCATCTATTCCTCATAGAATCTCAGAAAAGAAGAAATTCAACTCCTGGGCCTGCCTTGAGCCCAAAGGTCTCAGTATTCAAGGATAGGGATGGGAGAGGTAAGATGACAAAAGCCAATCCTATTTGACTAACTCCCTGCTCCTCTTAATAATGAAGTGTTTTCTGAGTGATCACTAATATTCCATCCCACTTACCACGCTGAGATGAACAGACACTCCTGGTTCAGGGATGGGAAGTTTGTGCAGAGTTTCAAGAAGCTCATTCCACTGACTTTCCTGAAAGAAATAAAAGGCCCAAGTAATAAAAGCAAGGCTGAGTCCTTAGTAAGATACCTGCAGGGAGGTCTGCGCATGCATGACTGAGGGGGCTGGGCAGATGCTGGCCCCCCCGTACAGAAATAGGTTTGATATTCAAGTAGGGTTGGACAAAAGACACTGCGTATGCCTCAAACATAAGAGCCAAATAGATCCTCCCACACCAAGTTTGACATTTTCTACTCAGTGAGACACCTACCATGACCGCCTTTTATGGATCATATACCATAAGCTCTCAGTAAATCTATCCCCTCAACTCCATAGCAACAACTTTTAAATGCAAACAATCCTGGCTTACAGGGAGGGGGTGGTTGGGAGAAATAACGATGACACTATAGATCTCGTCTTCATCATCATTACCCTCAATTAATTTTATTGAGTGTTCACTGGTACACATGGCAGCCTCCAATTATGGAAAGTTAGAAATGAACTAAGTTAGAAATGAACAGCATGCAATATAGGATGGTGGCTGTGCATTTTAATTAGTGAAATTGAGCAACATAATGGCACACAAAGCAGTACAAATTATTCAATTGAAAATGGATTCACCTCTAAAATGCTCAAAAGAACACTGCTCACGGAATTATCCAAAGGCATTTCTCTCACCCTGTGGAATTCTCTGTGCTAATATAATAGAACTAAGCTTACATTTGTATCCATGTGTTATCCACTGGATCCTCCCAACTACCCCGCTTTGCAGATATGAAAACTGAGGATCTGAAAGGTGAAGCAACTTGTCTCAAACCAGCCAGTTAGTAAGTTGCACAGTGCAGGTTGCGGGGTGCAGGTTCTGTGTGTTCAAACCCAGAGCTTCTTGGCTTCACTACAGCTGTCTTTGGTAGTGAACCTCAAGATGGAAGGAAGAGCATGAGCCTAGTGTACGAGCTTGTTTTGATCTGAACTCTGATAAATCAAATGGGAGCCTCACAAAGCAGAGAGATGAACTTTCGGTGTATGTGTGTGTGTTTAGTTTTGCTCTGAAATGATAAACTTCAACAGTTATAGAAACAGTTCAAAAAAACCTTTTATTTCCTCAACTACTTGAGAGTAAGTTGCCAAGATTATGCCCTATCATCCCACAGATAAGGACATTTTCCTAAATAACCACAATTAATCACTGCTATAGTTTGAATGTATCCCCTAAACAAGTTCATGTGTTCGCATTTTCATTGCCATTCTAACAATATTAAGAGACAAAGACATTAAAGTGGGTTCTGCCTTCAGGAATGGACTGATGCCATTATCACAAGAGTAGGCTCCTAGTGAAAGGATGAGTTTGGTCCCCATCATCTCAGTCTCGAGTGCTCTTCCTCACGTTGTGACACAGTCAGAAGGCCCTCACCAGATGCCAGCACCATGCTCTTGGACTCCCCAGCTTCCAGAACTGTGAGCCAAATAAATCTCCTTTATGAATTTCTTAGTCTGTGGTATTTTCTCATGGCAGCAGAAAACAAAAAAGACAATTATAATAATCAGGAAATGAACACTGATGCAGCATAACCATCTGACCCTCAGATCCCATCAAATTTTGCCAACGGTGCCAATAATATCCTTTGCGGCAAACAGTGCAGCCCAGAATCCCGTGTGGCATTCAGTAGTTATGATTCCCAAGTCTCCCGAGGTCTGGAAGAGCTCCTCAGTCTTTCCCCGATCTGGATGACTTTGACAGCGAGGACACCCATTTACGAGCATGACTCTCAATTGTCTGATGTTTTCTCATGATTCGAATTTTAGTCTGTCCCCTTACGATAAAGTTTGCTTTCATTTTATAAATTCATCTGATGTCTCTACTGTGAGGTTACCTTTTCCCTTTGTATTAAATAAATATTTTGTGAAATGATGTTTTATTCAATATCTCACTTCTCAAACTTTCAATTCATCAACTTAATTTATTTATATTAGTAGGGGCACAGGTTCCCTGTTTTAGTCAGTGGGCTACAATCCTTTGCTACTATTTTTTGCTTTGATGTTCAAACTGTTCCAGATATGACGAGTAGGAGCCCCCTTTCCTCTTTAAGTTCACTTCTGTGTCTTTCTAATATCTCCCCAGCATGTTTGGTGCACTTTTATACTTTTTGGCCCAAAAGGTTATTTCAGGCTTGCTTTATACTTTCCCTGACACAGCCCTGGAATCAGGGATTTCTTCAGTGATCCTTTTAATGGCAGAACTGTATTTAGAAACCAAGATCTGGGCACGAGGTATGCTCACTGCTACTTGGAATTCCTGATGCCAGGCCCTTCCAGTGGAGAGAACCTGACCTGTGATTGGCATGTCACATGTCCGTATCTATTCGTACATACTGAAAGCCATGGGCTCACATCAATGGCTCCCATTACAGTCTCATATAGGAATCATGTAGTTTTCCCCCTTTACATATTCATGACTACATTCTATATAAGTGAAAATCTCTGCCCTATCATTTGAATATATTTACTGATTTGTCTGGAACCACTCTCATTGCCCCGCCTCCTTCCCCACCCAGGTGCCCTCCTTGGCACCGACAACCACGGCTGCTCCTCCCCTGTCCACCCCCTCATATGAATCCAGCACCTCAGCCCTGGACCTCTGCTGCTGCCTCTCGTCCCATGGGGATCCTTCTAGATCGCTCTCCGGTTCCTACGTCCCGTGCCACTCTCCCACATGAACATCCTCCTCATCTCTCAGGGTCCAACATGCTGGGTCAGGCTGCTCCTGGGCTGAGATGCCCTCCTTACCCCTCTGTCCCTTCCACATGGATGCCCAGTGTCCCACTGGGGGTCTGATAACCACAGATGCCCTTGTCACGTCAGTCCCCTTGATCTCCCACATCTATGTTGAGACATCATAGTTTCCGTCTCTCCATCTCTCTTTCATATATGAACACACACACACAAAGCCTACTTTGCCCAATCTTCCCAGTGACTTTTGGATGGGTGAAAGTTGTCTTTTTAAACATGGGAGGGTCTTTTCTAAAATAAAAACTCTTTGTTCCTATTTTAATTTGGTGAACAATGCCTTGCAAACAATTAAGCCAGTTGTAGGCAGATGCCCTGTCATTCATGTCATGATTCCTTTAACCAAAACAAACTTAATAAAAAGAGTCCTTCGTTCGGGGGAAACCGACTCCATCCGAACCACGTTCCTGATCTCAGTCTCCAGCACTCCAAGGGGCAAGGTCCTTGCTGGACCAATGGCCCAGAGGAAGGTTCACCAGCTTTACAGGGTAAAAATCCCAGTCTCTCTTGTGCTTAGGCTGCACCTACTCAGCCTTTCCTGAATCACAAGACATGTTTTAAAAAGAATACTAAGTTCTTTGGGTTTTTTTTGACTGACTGGAGCATATGGAAGAAAATAAATGTGAGCCAAACTTCAAGTCAAAAACTGTTAAAAGTCTACATGTTATATAATTCTATTTATTAAAGACACCTTTCAAATTTGAGTGAAAACCTGAATGTTTGACTAAAGATAACTGTGCATCAGAAATCAATGAACAGACCCAAGGTGACCTCCCAACTCATTCATCAAAGAGGAATGCACTTCTTTTATGACAGAATTTCCCGATGTCTAAGCTTCTTTTCAGAGTGAGTGTAGCGATCAAGGGAGCCATTTCTATTAGTTACTCTTTCCATTTGCTGTGACCTCTGGAATACATTTGCCAGGAGTAAATCTATCGCTAAAAGGAGATTTATCCATTATATACAATTTCCACCCTTCCTCCAAAACAGAATTTCCCAAAGTGTGTTCTAGAAGACACTGCTACCTCAGAATGTTAGTATCTTTCATGGAATAAAAAGGGTTTGGGGCCAAATGAGGTGGGAGACAGTAACAGGTCTCTCCACTGCAGGACTTCTCAGCGCCTACATTATGTGAACTTTAAGGAGACAATAATGAAACACAGCTTTCCCTCTCTGCTATTCCAGTATCACTGAAGTATCATGTTCTTTGTACAGAGCAATTCTCAGAAATAACATTCAACCAAGAAAAAAGAAAGGTAAAATTTCTTTAGCGGTTAATAATAATGGATCACTTAAATTAAAAAAACTTAAACCATTTACAAAAAGGAAACAATGACATTAGACATATGGACAGATACTCAACTCACTAATAATCAAAGAAATGCAATTAAAATAAAAAATTTTTACTTGTCAAATAAGCAATGAATTCAACAAATGATACTGGTGAGAGTATTACGGCCAAGGTACTCTCATAAATTGTCAGCAAAGAGTATCCTTTAAGAAAACAGTACAATTCTTTTAAAAAGCAGTTTGGCAAATGTTTTAAAGATGTGTATGTCTGCTGGCCTTACAATGGCCCATCTGGGATACTCTTTTTAAGGAAAAATCCAGGGTGGTGCCTGTGGCTCAGTGAGTAGGGCGCCAGCCCCATATACCAAGGGTGGTGGGTTCAAACCCCGTCCCGGCCAAACTGCAACAACAACAAAAAAGCTGGGCATTGTAGCGGGCACCTGTAGTCCCAGCTATTTAGGAGGCTGAAGCAAGAGAATCGCCTAAGCCCAAGAGCCAGAGGTTGCTGTGAGATGTGATGCCACGGTACACTACTGAGGGTGACAAAATGAGACTCTGTCTCTAAAAAAAAAGGAAAAATCCAAAATGAAGAAAATGTTTGATGCTCAAAGATGCTAATGGTTATACTGTACTTCTTGTAGTAGTGGGAAAATCCCAAATAATAAATCACAGGGAAGTGTTTCAGTATGTGATATGTTATGCAGCCATGAAAAGTATTTACAACCCCTTTAATAACACAGGAGAAATGATTCTTTTATAATGGGACCTGAAAACGTGGGCTGTAAAAATCTGAAGATAGCTCCATTTGGCCTTTGGCATCTATGGAAGATACCTTGCCGTACCATTTCTTTCAAAAGTACAGTAAAGGACAGCTGAATTTTTAAAGTACTTTTCAGACCCTTACAAAAATTATTGTAAAAGCACCACAGAACGTTACTGAAATGGGAACTGAGGACAGCTGGGTGGGTCATTTGCCAGCCCCATGTTTTCCTTGTAAACCCCAGATTTGCAGCATAACATGAGCAATTCAAATTTGTGCCTCAGCAAAACTATAATTCAATATGTGCCATGAACTTTCAGGGCTGCATGAGAATATCAGAAATTGTGAATATTAACTCAGTGAATGCTAAACATTTACTTATTATTTCTTTACCACAAACAAAAAATTAAGGAAGAAAAGAACCCAAAATGTAAGCAATAATTATTTCAGCATTTGAGTGATTTTTTTCTCACCTTCCTACTATATTCTGATTTTGTCAACACTTCCTATAATGTACATTACTTTCTTAGTAAAGGTTTTGGTGCAATATAAGGCATTTGTTACTTTTACAATCATAAAAATTAAATTTTACTTGTTAAAAAGGATTATTAAAAAAAAGGCAAATACCTGTCTTTTTGTCGTGTAATCTGCCAAGATGTTAAGTAACTTATAAAATACCTCGAACCAGGGTAGATAGCTGGGGGAAGAAGAGAGGGAAAACACAAAATATTAGTATGCAGGTCAAAAACTTTACCCAGGACTGAATTCGAGATGATACATTTCTATTTTTCTCTATATCCTGAAGACTCTTCCTATCAGACTGAGCTGGAAACATGGACTGGCGAAATGCTAATTATTTCTGAGAGTTTAAAAAATTGCCTGTGTAAGGCAGAGGATTGAATGTCCATTATAAATTATTCCCATGGCTCAGAGCTAGAACAGGTTCCCAGAGAAGAAATTCAAAGCAAACTCTGCAATCAGGCACTGCCTCTGAGTGGCTGCCCCACTCCCAGCACACCCCTTTCCCGGGGAAAGCTTCTATTCAATTTCTTATGATGGGACGCACGCGGCCACATTCACAGTACTCCCACTGCAGAGGTCTACAAAGGGTCCCGAAGGCCCATGAGCCAGAAACTGCCCATGTGGCCACAGCAGATGTTCTACGTACCATGCACCTTCCTATTAACTTCAAGATGGGCCCTAAGTCTCTGTCCCCACTGCCCTCCTGCTCATTGCTCCCCTTAACTCCAATGACAGCCTGGCTGCTGTCCTTATCCCTATGGTTTATCCCTTTTGTGGCTCTTGGAATGGCCTTCCTAAAATGCAAACCTACAGTGCACACTGGATTAACTTCCTGCAATGACAGCCCATCACTGTGGGATCCAGGGCACACTTCTCAGGATGACCTTCAGAGCTCCTCACTGTCAGGCCCTGAGCACCTCTCTGGCCATCCTCTCCCTGCTTCCCCCCCATAGAGAGATACACTCCTTTCAGTCCTCCTGCTCCCCGAGTGTCCAGGTGTCCTCCAGCCTCCCTGAGTTGGCATTCACTCGCCCTGTCCTCCCTCTCATGGTCAGGGTCTAGTCCAGCTGATTTCTGCACCCCTCCTGGCCCTGCTTCACAAAGCCCAACTCCCTCTTTCCTATATTGCCCTGGTCATGAGCACACTGCTTATGTGACACTGATATAGTCCTCGGCAGCATGTCTGTCTCCGCACACAGGGAGGAGGGAACACACCGTCCTCGACTTTGCCTTCTCAGTGCCAAGAACAGAGCCTGCTCTCCATCAGTGCCCGGCGCTTACTGAACAAATAAAACTAGACAAAGGCCGACAGGAAAGGCGCGTCGGTACTACGGGATTGCAGCAAAGTGGTGCCACCCTCAAGAAGTTTTGCCGCTTACTTTAAATGGCTTTGTTCTTTACAAGGAACTTTCCCAAAGCTACATCAAACAGGCAGGTGAGAAGAGTGTCGTGCCAAGCGCCTGCTGGCCTGGTCACGTCCCCCTGCTGAGCCTGCAGAGTCCGTTACTGATAGAGCCGGACGATGGAGAGCGCAGATGTGACGTCCCGCCAGGGAGAGGGGAATCGGCACCCTGCACAGATTACTGGCTGTACCGCTGAGGGTGATAAATGAAGTGAGAGGCAACACAGAGAACAGATAGAGTGCACGGTCCTTTATCACCAGCGTCTGTCTGAAGCCAGCACATGCTACTGTAAAATTTAAGTAGCTTATCAAAATATACTGATAAGCAACTTAACTTTTCACTTCTCTGACAGCATTATCACGTATGGTAATATGTTTCAATCAGCCCTGGCAGCTGCGTATTGACTATTACACAGCAAATGACTGCGCCACTTCACCAGCATTTGCTTTGGCAGAGCAATGTAAACATTCAAGAGGGATTAGGGAGGAGATAAGTTTCTCCCTTCCTACTCTGTTAAATAAACCTCAGTCGGGTTAAAAGCCATTATAGTAGGAACACGAAATCCCCCCAGAAGAAAACTCTTGCACAGATTAGAGGACTCTCAGTAAACAAATTCAACTAAGGATGACAAATATTTTTTTTCCATGAAAGCAAAATGCCACTAGTTAATAAATTCAGCAACTGAAAGGGGGGCGGAGTGGGGGCAAGAAGAGAATTATTTCCTTGTGAGAAAACTACGACCCCGAGGGTAGGAGAGAAAAGCCAAATTGTTTCAAGAGTACTTGATGAGGTGATGCGGGGCGGGTGACAGTTGAGGGCTGCAGTATCCATCAGAGTGGTTTGGTCAACTAGGTTCCGCTGACCAACATAGCTTGGGCACGGACGCTCCAGCCTCAGTGTCCCCACCTGCCTCCAGCATGAAGGAGGTGATGTGGCAAGGACCGCCTGGCCCGCAGCAGACAGTGCCTGGTTCGCACACCGGGCCGCACCAAATCAACTCTTTTTGGCTGTGCTGAGCAGCCCCCTGACCACGGGAGGTTTTGTCGTCGCCCTGGAAGACAGCCATTTCTTTCTCCCCTTGGCCTGACCGGACACAACTGTTTCCCACATGTCGTCCCCTGTGCACTGACAGATGAATGTCTGGTGATGGCAGTGCTAAGGTTTTGAAACCCAAACCCAGCTGTCTTCTTCTTCAAAGGCTCGCTGTTTCCCCAGTTGGGAGGCAGGCTTCACAGCGGAGCTTTATCCAGCGGCGTTTCCTGTGCTGCTTCATTAGTGCCGGCACGACAGCTTGTGCGGCCTGCCCAGCGCAGGTGAGGGTGTGGGGACCCTCTACTCCATTCTGTGTGTGTCTGTCATCGCCGGGTAAACAATACTTCCCAGTGCAAAGACAGGAAGCAAACACCCCATTACGCTTCTGCTCCCTGGACATCTAATGGGGCGCAGACCCCTCTGGTGCGCCTCTCCTCGGGGCCTTTGTGTGACCCTCTGTGTGCAGAGTGTCGCTACATGGTGGGCTCGGTCCACAGCTGGGGCCAAAAGACAAACACCAAATGGGCCCTGCATTCAGGAAGACCATGGCCCTGGTGGAAGAGAGACATACCAACAGAGAGTAACAGTCTGGGTGGGAGGAGCCGCAAATCTTTCCCAAGTGCTTTATTTAGTTTAGACTTTGGGTTGATTTAGAAAACTGTAACGGGGTAGCATCATGACCCAAAGGTGCTAAATCTGGCCCAGGCACCTCTGTCCAGGTTTGCCCTCACTCCCCAGGCCTCACAGTCAAGTGTCTCGAGGCTTCTGCCTTGCATGAGGTAATTCAAAGCTTTTCAACTAGAGAAGAGCTTGGGTAGCACCACAGCATTCCCACACATACTTCCTCCCCAACGTGGGGGCACCACAGGCCCTTGTAAGCGGTGGGAGGGCAGGCTCTAAAGACAGCGCTTACACCATGGTCAAAAACTACTCGTAAATTGCCCTCGGAATACAGCAGACATCGTGTTGACACGAAGTGGTCAGACCGAGTTGGGGCGGGGGCATGATGAATGCAAACCTTCTGCGTTTAAGTGTCAGCTTGGTGAACTGCTTGCCTTTGAGCTGAACTCGAGACCTGAGTCCAGCTGAGGGCAGATGAGTCCCTTTTCTAATCTTACTCCACTGAAGGAACTGTCAGGATAATCATTCCCACTGCTGCGTATACATGTGTGACTGAGCCTACACAGGTTAAGTGTGTATATAACAGGATTCCACTTCTTTGTCATCTAAGTATTAAAGTAGAAAACATTAGCTTTCCAATTTCTCTTTCTTTTTTTTTTTTTTTGAGACAGAGCCTCAAGCTGTCACCCTGGATAGAGTGCCGTGGCATCACAGCTCACAGTAACCTCCAATTCCTAGGCTCAAGCGAGTCTCTTGCCTCTGCCTCCCAAGTAGCTGGGACTACAGGCGCCTGCCACAACGCCCGGCCATTTTTTTTTTTTTTGGTTGCAGCCATCGTTGTTTGGTGGGCCCAGGCTGGATTCGAACCCACCAGCTCAGGTGTACGTGGCTGGCGCCTTAGCCTGTTGGGCCACAGGCGCCAAGCCGCAATTTCTCTTTCTAATAGTTAGTTCAAAGCCATTAGATGGGACCAGGCAAGGTAGGGGTGCGTTTGGAGAGGCTGACCAAGTTGAGAAAAGTGGGTGAAGAGATGACAGTCAGGAGCAGGATGCCACTGGACCAGTGAGGAGGGGAAGTTTTCCTTCTGGAGGGGCAACTTGCTCAGAGCTTCGGAAATCCAGAAGGGTGAGGCCTGGCATGGGGAGCAGGAAGATGGATGTGGAGTGGAGTAAAGGTAGAGTAAAAGGAGCATCTGGAAGGTAGCCCAGTGTGGGATGTCAGAGCCTGCTGGATAAGAGCTTCCACAAAGGGTATGTGGGCAGAGTCCAAGTGCCTGTTAAAGACGTTCGTCGGAGGAGGAGAGGCAGCAGCCCTGCCTAAGGGGTCACAGTCCCAACAGGGTGAGGAAAGCAGCACTACGTGGGAAGGGGGGTACACACAGGGGAACAGATCAATCCTGATCAAGCGTGTAAATATATAATGGAATCCAGGTGTCTCACTATCAGAAAAGTAAGTTACAGACATGGAAAGGGAGAAAACAAGAACAAACCCTGTGGTGCAGCTGTCTGAAATTATGGTGTTCAATAAGATAGGCAGGTAGGTAGGTAAATAGAGACAGGTAAGAGAAACAGAAACACAAATGTGTGTACACACATACACACGCATAAATATTCTCTAGTGTCAGCCCTGCAAAGGACCAGAGGCAGAGATACTCCAAATACAATGAACACACTCGAAGCCCTGATTTTGGTTTCTAAATAGTATTCTTCACTAAAAAGAACTCAGGCTCCTTAAAGAAATGTCTGATTCGAAAGCTGGGGCTGGGAAATGCTAGAAAAAAAAAGAGCAGTGTTTAACACTGATTAGGACATATCAACAGGACACACCAAGCTGATGAGGAGGGGCTCCCACTACAGTAGAAACAATCTCATAAGCAATGGCATGATCAAGGGCAAGAGTGAGGTTAGAAGGGCAGGCAGTGCCAGACTGCACAGCCTTGCACGTGCCACCCTGATGCCACCCCTCCTTATTCTGTAATTAGCAGGGAGCCAAAGGAACTGACAAAGAGAAATAATACCCTGGGATGAATATTTGGATGATTATTTCTGCTCACCTTAGCCCCAGTACACCTTATCAGAACCAGTGTCCACTCTGCTAGCCTAAAAACAAATTCTTAGCTACTGTAACCTAGTCATCCACATAATTTAAAAAAGATCAGAATAATGCTCTGGCTCCCCTATAAAAGAGAGATAAAATCAAAAGTAATCTACAATAAAATTTTAAGACTGAAACACTCAGCACCATGATATTAGAAGATACAATGGGGTAGTGCCTCCCTTGGGGGGGACTCATGGCAGAGCTGCTTCTGGTCATGTCTGAGTTGGTGATTAAGAAAAGTGACACGGCATAGGGTCTTTCAATTGTTTCTGCTGACTTCCGATTGCCTGAGGAGCTCGTAGGCAAAGAGAGTTGGCCCCTTTTCTTACTTCTGTCAGTATATGTGCTGTGGCAAAGCATCTCTTCATTAACACTGTTTAGCTTCAGTATGTAAAGCTTTTATATTAAGTAAACAAACCCTTCCCAAATGTTAAAAAGCAAAGCAGCATAGACTCGACGCCTGTGGCTCAACGGGCTAAGGCGCCAGCCACATACACCTGAGGTGGCGGGTTTGAATCCAGCCCGGGCCCGCCAAACAACGACGGCTGCAACCAAAAAATGGCCGGGTGTTGTGGCGGGGGCCTGTAGTCCCAGCTACTTGGGAGGCGGAGGCAGGAGACTCGCTTGAGCCCAGGAATTGGAGGTTGCTGTGAGCTGTGAGGCCACGGCACTCAATCCAGGGTGACCCCTTGCGGCGCTGTCAAAAAAAAAAAAAAAAAAAAAACTCAGTTCCTTTTTTTTTTTGTTAGAGACAGAGTCTCACTTTATTGCCCTCGATAGACTGCTGTGGCGTCACACAGCTCACAGCAACCTCCAACTCCTAGGCTTAGGCGATTCTCTTGCCTCAGCCTCCCGAGTAGCTGGGACTACAGGCGCCTGCCAAAACACCCGGCTATTTTTAGAGACAGGGTCTCTCACGGGCTCAGGCTGGTCTCCAACTCCTGAGCTCAAGAAATCCACCTGCCTGGGCTTCCCAGAGTGCTGGGATTACAGGTGTGAGCCCCCGCGCCCAGCCGGGATAAAAGTTTTGATATTGTTGGAAAGGCATCCTAACTTTTGCTATCTTCTCTTCTGATAAGAGCAGAGATGAGCAATACTATCAAACAATTAAAAATACTTCTATCAGATCTGCTCTCCAGGATATCTCTTTTTTGTTTTCTTTTTCTTTCTTTTTTTTCTTTTTCTTTTTCTTTTTTTTTTTTTTTTTTTTGAGACAAGGTCTCGCTCTATTGTCCGGGTACAGTGCAGTCGTCATCATGACCCACTGCAACCTGGAACTCCTGAGCTCAAGTGGTCCTCTTGTCTCAGCATCCCGAGTAGGCTAGGATTACAGGCATGAGCCACAATGCCTGGCCTCTCAGAAATACTTCTATTCCTAGACATGAAATAAAATTGGTAGAATAGTGCTTTAGAAGCCGTCCAAGAGTTTTAGAAATGCAGGGATTACAATAGATCTGGACCCCTTGTGCCTATTAAGTACCACAAACTGAAAAACTCAACGGTGGGTCACTTATTAAAGAAAAAACAAGAGACTTGGATTATGTTATTCACCAACTAAATTTTCTTTTCTTTTCTTTTTTTTTTTTTTGAGACAGAGCCTCAAGCCATCACGCTGGATAGAGTGATGTGGCATCACAGCTCACAGCAACCTCCAATTCTCCTGCCTCTGCCTCCCAAGTAGCTGGGACTATAGGTGCCCGCCACAACGCCCGACCATGTTTTGGTTGCAGCCACCATTGTTGTTTGGCGGGCCCGGGCTGGATTCGAACCTGCCAGCTCAGGTGTATGTGGCTGGTGCCTTAGCTGCTTGAGCCACAGGCGCCAAGCCACCAACTAACTTTTCTATGGCATCCCTTTGTCTATTCCAATAACTACACACTACTCACCCAGGCATTTGAGGCCATTTCAAAGATAATTTTAAGAATGACTTGAAAGGTGGATTTTTCTGAAACTAAGTATTTATTGGGAGTTTCTGTTTTCAGCTTTGAGACCTTAAGTTCACTCCCAAAGAACTTAAAACGTATAAAGCTTTCAAGTAAGAGGTCCTCCATTCAGCAGTCTTTAGATGTGATGGGAAGAGCCCAAATTTCCCAGTCATGTGAGTGGCATTGGCTCAACTTCCAAAGTGATTGGTTCGGTGATGTGCACATGACCCAAGTTAGGCCAATCAGGAGCAATCAGATTTAGTTCTGGGATCTTCTGTTTTCCACCAAGCAGAAATAAGAAAGTGAGTGGTCTGGGAGCTGGTGGACTTGGGTGGGAAAAGCTGCTTCAAAGTGGAACTCACTTGGAAAATGTGCAGCTGAGAGATCGTGAGAAATAAATTCTGTTCTGGTCCTAGTCTGAGAGCACCAGGGAGTCTTGCTAGATTGCCCAGCATTTAATAGACTCAGTACTTTCAACCCTCTTAATTTTTGGCTCAAGCATATTTGCATCCATTACCTGCAACTACATGATCCTGAGTGATACGGGAAGAGAGAATGTGAGAATGTAAAGCTGAAATAGCCAAAATCTTAACCATAATTAATTAAAAATACTCCAGATGAATGTAATTTAAAATCAAATGTGATTATTACCTACATTGGTCATATATATACCTCTCCAGTTGTGACTCATTGAACAAGATATTATATCTCAAATACCGTAACATTCCACTCACATAAGTCTATCCTTTTCCGGGTTTTTTTTGTTTGTTTGTTTTTTGTTTGTTTGGAGTCAGTCTCAAGCTGTCACCCTGGGTAGGGTGCTGTAGCATGATAGCTCACAGCAACCTCTAACTCTTGGGCTCAAACAATAAATACTCTTGCCTCAGTTTTTCTATTTTTAGTAGAGATCAGGTCTTGATTTTGCTCAGACTGATCTCAAACTCGTGAGCTCAAGCTATCCATCCACCTTTGCCTTCTGCTCTGTTTTATTTTTATTTTTTTATTTTATTATTATTATTAATTTATTTATTTTTTTGCAGTTTTTGGCTGGGGCTGGGTTTGAATCCACCACCTCCAGCATATGGGGCCAGCACCCTACTCCTTGAGCCACAGGCACTGCCCTTTTATTATTTTTTTTTTTTTAGAGACAGTCTCACTTTGTCGCCCTTGGTAGAGTGCTGTGGCATCACAGCTCACAGCAACCTCTAGCTATTGGACTTAGACGATTATCTCGCCTCAGCCTCCTGAGTAGCTGGAATTATAGGCACCCGCCATAATGCCTGGCTATTTTTGTTTGTTTGTTTGTTTGTTTGTTTGTTTTTGAGACAGAGCCTCAAGCTGTCACCCTAGATAGAGTGCTGTAGCATCACAGCTCACAGCAACCTCCAATTCCTGGGCTTAAGCGAATCTCCTGCCTCTGCCTCCCAAGTAGCTGGGACCGGAGGTGCCCACCACAACACCCAGCCATTTTTTGGTTGCCGCCGTCATTGTTGTTTGGCGGGCCGGGGCTGGATTCGAACCCGCCAGCTCAGGTGTATGTGGCTGGCGCCTTAACTGCTTGAGCCACAGGTGCCAAGCAGTGCCTGGTTATTTTGTTGTTGTTGTTGTTGTTGTTGTTGTTGCAGTTTGGCCAGGGCTGGGTTCGAACCACCCACCCTAGGTATATAGGGCTGGTGCCCTAGTCACTGAGCCACAGGTACCGCCCTTATTTTTATTTTTTTAGATCCAGGATCTCACTCCAGTTTGGAGGGCACTGCCTGATCATAGCTCACTGCAACCTCAAACTCCTGGGCTCAAAGGATCCTCCCACCTCAATCTCCTGAGTAGCTAGAACTACAAGTGCAGGCCGCCACACTCAACTCAACTTTTTTTTCTCTCTTTCTTTTCTTTTCTTTTTTCTTTGTAGAAAGGGGGCCTAGTGCTATGTTGCCCAGGCTACTCTCCAGCTCCTGACCTCCAGTGATCCTCCCGCCTTAGGTTCCTAGATTGCTGGTATTGTGGGCGTAAGCCACTGTATCCCACCTGTCCTATTTTAAATTTAATCAAGGAATTTGTTCTACTTCACTAGAAAATATTTTTAAGTGTCAAAATGCTGAAATAATTAGCTATTTAAGTTAAAGAACTCATTCCAAAGTGTTAACTTGAATTCCAAACATAAAAATTAAATAGAATGGGGTCAACTGAAACAAAAAGAAAATTTAAATGCATGGTCAAAAGAGCTATATTTTGGAAATCTTGACAACAGTGCTCAAAAGAAAAGGCTATTTTATTTTAGCAAAGACAGATGTGTGTTCTGGAATATCATTAAAAATCATTGTCTACTAAAAAATTACTACAAGTCCTAGCACTCTGGGAGGATGATGCAGATGGATTGCTTAAGCTCACAAGTTTGAGACCAGCCTGAGCAAAGCAGACCTCATCTCTACTAAAAATAGAAAGTCTGAGGCAAGAGGATTGCTTGAGCCCAAGAGTTGGAGGTTGCTGTGAGCTATGATGCCACAGCACTCTACTCAGGGCGACAGCTTGAGACTCTATCTCAAAAATAAAAAAATAAAAAATTGGCTCAGCGCCTGTAGCTGAACGGGCTAAGGCGCCAGCCATGTACACCTGAGCTGGCGGGTTCGAATCCAGCCTGGGTCAGCCAAACAACAATGACAGCTGCAACCAAAAAATGGCCGGACATTGTGGCGGGCGCCTGTAGTCCCAGCTACTTGGGAGGTGGAGGCAAGAGACTCGCTTGACCCCAGGAATTAGAGGTTGCTGTGAGCTGTGATGCTACAGCATTCTATCCAGGGTGACAGCTTGAGGCTCTGTCTCAAAAAAATAAATAAATAAATAAATTAATTAATTAATTAATTAAAAATTAAAAATTACTGGGGCAGCGCCTGTGGCTCAAAGGAGTAGGGTGCTGGCCCCATATGCCGGAGGTGGCGGGTTCAAACCCAGACCCAGCCAAAAACTGCAAAAAAAAAAAAAATTAAAAATTACTAAAGGATAATGATCCTAAAAGGTGCAAGGCTTTTAGAATTAGGACGGTCAGGGCGGCACCTGTGGCTCAGTGGGCAGGGCGCCAGCCCCATATACCGAGGGTGGTGGGTTCAAACCCCTGGCCAAACTGCAACAAAAAATAGCCAGGGGTTGTGGCAGACGCCTGTAGTCCCAGCTACCCAGGAGGCTAAGGCAAGAGAATCATCTAAGCCCAGGAGTTGGAGGTTGCTGTGAGCTGTGACGCCAAGCACTCTACCGAGGGCGATAAAGTAAGACTCTGTCTCAAAAAAAAAAGAAAAAGAAAAGGAAAGAAAGAAAGAAAAAAGAATTAGGATGGACAATAGGTTGACATTTTGGAGAACAATTATGAGGCATATATACATTCTTACATGATTGTAAGTGAATCTGGTGGTGAAGAAGAGTACTAATTAGTAATAATCTTTTTATTTTGAATAGCCTGAAAGTGGAATTTTCAAGGAAACTCTTAATGTTTCCTTAGTTCATTTATCAGTTGACTGAAGGTTTGTATTTCATTGTGTCTTTCCAATTTAGTTGTAAATGTGCATGAGCGTCTGCCTGTCTGCCTCAGATTGTAAACTGTTAGGAGAGGCAAGGTTTAGCTAATTCTCTTTGTGAATCATTTAGCATAGCATAGCAACACACCTTATTAGAGTTTTAATAAATGTGTTGATTATGATCCTTAGAATGAGCCCTAGTCCCATTTATTGTCTTCTTAATCCTGCCAGACTTCTGAGGTTGGGAAAAGTTGACTTAATCTACTTTTAATACATTGTGAGCCAGAAAGCTTATGCTGAATATGAAAACTGAGATCTATCAGTGATATCTATTGGTGAATCTCTGAAATGTTGTATTTTCATATTTGTTTGATGTGATATTGTTACATATGCAGTACTTGGAAACTTGATGAAATAAATGTTTTAAAATTTGATTCATTTCAGTGTAAAATTTAAATTTTGTGGAATTCAAAGCACTGACTTTGAAATAGATGGAGACTTAGAAAGCTTTATTTTTAACTTTACTGTTATTGTGGATAGAATACCTAACCCTTGAATTTTAGCTTAAACAGAAAGTTCTCCTTAACAGCACAGCTGTAACACCTGGAAAAAGGCTCAGGGAGATAGGGCATCTCTATTTATTGCTCTATAAATGATAAAATTAAAGTTAGTAATGTTAATCCTCAAAAATCTTTAAATAATATAATCATTGTGGGCTCAGTGCCTGTGGCTAAACGGCACCATCCATGTACACCTGAGCTGGTGGGTTCGAATCCAGCCCGGGCCCGCCAAACAACAATGAAGGCTGCAACCAA
Organism: Perodicticus potto; assembly: GCA_963574655.1. Lineage (NCBI taxonomy): Eukaryota > Metazoa > Chordata > Mammalia > Primates > Lorisidae > Perodicticus > Perodicticus potto. The sequence continues at coordinate 44,240 of CAUYRH010116491.1, forward strand.
AAAATGGCCGGGCGCTGTAGCAGGCGCCTGTGGTCCCAGCTACTTGGGAGGCGGAGGCAAGAGACTCGCTTGAGCCCAGGAAATGGAGGTTGCTGTGAGCTGTGATGCCATTGCACTCTATCCAGGGTGACAGCTTGAGGCTCTGTCGCAAAAAAAAAAAAAAAAATAATAATAATAATAATAATCTTTGTGGTTTCTATCCATTCTGTCAATATTGTGCATCCATATTTATTAACTGCCTATTATATACTAGGGGTGTTTTGTGGGGGGTTTTGTTTGTTTTTATTTTTTGTTTTTTACAAAGTGGGGCGGTGCCTGTAGTTCAGTGAGTAGGGCACCGGCCCCATATGCCGCAGCTGGCGGGTTCAAACCCAGCCCCAGCCAAAAACTGCAAAAAAAAAAAATCAGATATGTTTTTTACAAAGCATCTCCAAGACACATGGTAATGAACCTGGCTATACACTAGATTTTGTAATATATGAAGAAGATAACTGCCTTCGTGGAGCTTATAGTCTATCCAGACAAACAATTACACTGTAGGTTGCCTCTGTGACTAGAGGAGGATCTGAGTAGAGAGGAACACACACACATATACATTTCTGGGATAATGGAAAAGTTCTTTTTTTTGAGACAGAGCCTCAAGCTGTCACCCTGGATAGAGTACCGTGGCATCACAGCTCACAGCAACCTCTAATTCCTGGGCTCAAGCGAGTCTACTGCCTCTACCTCCCAAGTAGCTGGGACCACAGACATCCGCCACAATGTCCAGCCATTTTTTTTTTTTTTTGGTTGCAGCCGTCATTGTTGTTTGGCGGGCCCGGGCTGGATTCGAACCCACCAGCTCAGGTGTATGTGGCTGGCGCCTAGCCCGTTGAGCCACAGGCGCCGAGCCAAAGGAAAAGTTCTTTATCTTGTTTTGGGGTGTTGATTACATGGGTGTATTCAGTCATCTGAACCAAATACGTAAGATCTATGCATTTTATTATATCTTTCTTTTTTTTTTGAGACAGAGTCTCACTCTGTGCGCTGGGTAGAGTATTGTGATGTCCTGACTCACAGCAACCTCAAACTCTTGGGCTCAAGCGATTCCCTTGACTTAGCCTCCCAAGTAGCTGGGACTATAGGCACCCACCACAATGCCTGCTAATTTTTATTATATCTTTTTTTTCTCTTTTTGAGACAGAGTCTCACTTTGTCACCCTTGGTAGAGTGCCATGGCATCACAGCTCACAGCAGCCTCAAACTCTTGGGTTCAAGCAATTCTCTTGCCTCAGCCTCCCAAGTAGCTGGGACTACAGGCGCCCACTACAACACCTGGCTATTTTTAAAGATGGGTGTCTTGCTCTGGATCAGGCTGGTCTTGAACCCGTGAGCTTAGGCAATCCACCTGCCTCAGCCTCCCAGAGTGCTAGGATTACAGGCATGAGCCACCATGCCCTTTATTATAATTATATCTTTTTTTTTTTTTTTTTTGAGACAGAGCCTCAAGCTGTTGCCCTGGGTAGAGTGCTATGGCATCACAGCTCACAGCAACCTCCAACTCCTGGGCTCCAGTGATTCTCCTGCCTCCCCCTCCCAAGTAGCTGGGACTACAGGCGCCCGCCACAAAGCCCGGCTATTTTTTGGTTGCAGCTGTCATTGTATTTTGGCGGGCCCAGGCTGGATTCAAACCCACCAACTCAGGTGTATGTGGCTGGCACCTTAGGGGCTTGAGCCACAGGCACCGAGCCCTTTATTATATCTTAATTGCACCTCAACTTAAAAAAAGGAGCAGCCTCCACTTCTCTACTTCCCTGCACCAAGTAACAGTTGTAATACAGTGTGAGTATAGAATGCAATGTGCACATGTATTAGGGTGCCTGGCTCTGCCTTTGGAGTTCAGGGAAAGATTCCCTGAGAAAGTGTGCAGAGCTGGCAGCTAAAGATTAGTTAGAGACAAGCAGGTGAAGAAGCCAATGAAGAGCCCCCTCCAGTAGAGAAATTGCACAAGAATAGAGAGTGTGCCTCATTTGGAGCACTGTGAGCAGTTCAATATGGTTAGAGTGGAGGTGTGAGGTGAGGTTGGTGGGAGGTGGAGTGGTGTGATGAATAAGAGACAGAACATGAAGGGCCCTGTAAAGCTATTTTAACAAATTTGGATTTTATCATGAGGCCGTTGGGAAGCCACAGAATATTTTAAAAGGAAAAGACAAGGTCAAAAAAAATTTTTTTTCCCCAGAGACAAGGTCTTGCTCTTGTTACCTAGGGTAGTGCAGTGGCATGATCATAGCTCATTTCAGCCTCAAACTCCTAGGCTCAAGCAATCCTCCTGCTCCAGCTTCCCAAGTAGCTCAGACTATAGGCATGTACCACCATGCTTATTGGATCTTCCTATATTGCCCAGGCTGGTCTTGAATTCCTGATTTCAAGTGACCCTCCTATCTCAGCCTTCCAAATTGCTGTGATTACAGGTATGAGCCGCTGTGCCTAACCTGTCTGGTACACCATTTATTTTAGTTTGGGGAGTAAGATTTGTCCAGTCACAATTCCCAATATCCTCATCAAGCAGACAGTTTCAACCTTTGAAACCTGGGATATCGTTCAATTTAGAGCAAAGCATCATCAGATTTTTCCCAAGTTGCCAATAAAAAGCATGAGCTTGAGAGACCAGAGACTTAGCTTCTGGTCCCTTCTTTGCCTCCAGCTCCATGAGTGATCCTGAGCACATTTGACTCTTCTGAGAGGCAGCTTCTTCAACTGTAAAAAAAGAGAGCGCATAATGTGACCTTGAGAGGCTCTTCTAGCTCGAAAATTCTATAGTAAGCACTGAAGCACTCATATTAAGTTCAGAATTTTTAGGCCTTAGTAAGACTCTGTTCAATCTGTACTATAGTATGAGACAACTATCAAGGAAATGGGAAACTGGCTAATTTGAAATTTATCTTATTTATTTAATTATTTTTTACTTTTTTCTTTTCTTTTTTTGTTTATTAAATCATAGCTGTTATTTATTTATTTATTTTTGAGACAGAATCTCACTCTTGGTATATGGGGCCGGCGCCCTGCCCACTGAGCCACAGGCGCCACCCCCAGCTAGTTTTTATATTTTTAGAAGAGACAGTGTCTTACTCTTGCTCCGGCTGGTCTGGAACTCCTATGCTGAAGCAATCCACCTGCCTCAGCCTCCCATAGTGCTAGGATAACAGGCATTTAGCCATCATGCCCAACTTTGAAATTTTTTAAAAATATTTTTTATGACTTGGCGCCTGTGGCTCAAGAGGCTAAGGCGCCAGCCACGTACACCTGAGCTGGTGGGTTCGAATCCAGCCTGGGCCCGCCAAACAATAATGACGGCTGCAATCGAAAAATGGCTGGGCGTTGTGGCGGGCGCCTGTAGTCCCAGCTACTTGGGAGGCCGAGGCAGGAGACTCACTTGAGCCCAGGAGTTGGAGGTTGCTGTGAGTTGTGATGCCACGGCACTCTACCCAGGGTGACAGCTTGAGGCTCTGTCTCAAAAAATAATAATAATATATAAAATAAAATAAATAAAAATATTTTTTATTACTTTAATGTTTTTTTTTTTTAGGGACAGGGTCTCGCAATGCTGCCCAGGCTGGCCTCAAACTCCTGGTTCCAGTGATCTTCCCACCTCAATCTCCTGAATAGCTAGGACTACAAGCACATGTCACCATCCCTGGTTTTAATTTTTTTTTCTTTTCCGAGACAGAGTCTCACTTCGTCACTCCCAGCGTGCGTGCCATGGTGTCATAACTCACAGCAAACTCAAAACTCCTGGGCTCAAGTGATCCTCTTGTCTCAGCCTCATGATAGCTGGGCTATAGGCACCCACCACAATGCCAGGCCAGTTTTGGGGGGAGGGAGTTATAGTGACAGGGTCTCACTTGGCTGAAGCTGGTCTCAAACTTGTAAGCTCAAGCAATTCACATGACTTGGCCTCTCAGAGTGCTAGGATTACAGATGTGAGCTGCCTCACCCAGCTTTTTTTTTTCTGTCTCACTCTGCTGCCCTGGGTAGTGTGCCGTGGCATCATCGTAACTCAAAGCAACCTCAAACTCTTGGGCTTGAGCAATCCTCTCAACTCAACCTCATGAGTAGCTGGGACTTCAGGCACCCACGTACACCTCACTAGCTTTTCTGTTTTTTTGTAGAGACAGGGTCTCACTCTTGCTCAGTCTGGTCTCAAACTCCTGAGCTCAAGCAGTCTACTCCTTCGGCCTCCCAGAGTGCTAGGATTACAGGGGTGAGCCACCACACTTGGCCTAAAAATTTTTTTTTAATTCAGATTCACATGTTATTTTCTCTTGGTGAGCATTCATAATTAGTGCATTGATAGTGCTTCCTACAAGTAAGTAAATCTTACAACTTAGACAAAAAGGCCAAGAAATCATCAACTAGAAAGAACACACAGAAAAATAAAGATAACAACACACAGAGACAGAAAATGAGACAAGTTTCACAGTGTGAGGGAAAGTCATGCCCTAATGCTCTAATCTAAATACTGGTTTTCTACTTTTCATGAGTGATTACATTTGCTTTATGCTCAGTGTTACCACTTCACATGACTTAATATCTCACGTGCCCTTGATGCTGAAGGCCTTAAAGTGACCATCACCATCTGATGACAGCGTCAGGAACATGGCTATACTCAGCTGGATCTTCACCAAGTTTTGTTCCATACAAATCCAATCTGTTTACTCTTCCCCATTCCACCTACAGTGTCGGTCCTTGGAACTTTTGTCCACAGTGTTGACTGTAAGCATTGGCTCTGATTTGCAAGGCCAGAGAACAAAAGCAGAAAAATGTTCTCTGTTCTAACTTCTTTACTCTATCACACATAGTGAAGGAGGTCACAGTTGCTTTAGGAGTTAAAGAAACCAAGTTCTATAGGTTAGTTATGATTAGGAGAATAAGGATTTTCTAAGAGGCTAATTTCAAAGGTATGAGGTGGAGAAACTTTGGGGTTTTTGACTACAGAAGACAAATACACTACGGCTGGCATGGTGGCACACACCTGTAAACCTAGCCCTCTGGGAGACTGAGGCCAGAAAATAGATTGAGGTCAAGAGTCCAAGACCAGCCTGAACAAAGAGGGACCCGTCTTTACTAAAATTAGAAAAATTAGCCAGGCATTGTGGCAGGTGTCTGTAGTTTCAACTCCTGGAGAGGCTGAGGCAGGAAGATAACTTGAGCCCAAGAGTTTGAGGTTGCTGTGAGCTATGATACCACAGCACTCACAGCACTCTACTGAGGGTGAAAAAGTGAGACTCTGTCTCAAAAAAAAAAAAGAAAGAAAGAAAGAAAAGAAAAAGAACAAACAAAAAATCTTTTAGTTTCTATAGGGTTCTGAAACACCTCATGACATTTTCACTTTCTTAGAAGTCTATGGCTGTAAGTTATTACTATCTTCTTGCATATTAGGTTTCTCATTTACTTCTCAAGGCCAGCCAAGTTCCTGGAGTTTCCCTTAAAAGGACACATGCTTGGGTGGTGGCGATGGGGGGTTGGCAGGCTCCAAAGAGGGATCCCTGCTCTGTCTCAAGACTTTGGTGGGGGGTGGCGCCTATGGCTCAAAGGAGTAAGGCGCCAGCCCCACATGCCAGAGGTGGTGGGTTCAAACCCAGCCCCGGCCAAAAAAAAAGACTTTGGCGGGAACAGAACCTCTAACACTTTTATTTCAGACTTCTGGCCTTCAAAGCTGTGGAGAATACAGTTCTGTTATTTCAAGACACCAAGTTTGTAAAAGTACTACTAAATTTGTTTTGTGCTAACTGGATACAACAGCCTTAGGAAACCAATACATCACTTCTGACATTTTTCTTTTACCATCGTAGTATACACTCCATGAGGAGAGAGGCTGAGTCCCTTTTTCCAGGGCTTGGCACACACTCACTAAGCGCTAACTGTGCATTGGATGATATATGAATTCCAGGGGGAAAGTGTGTTGACCTCATATTTCAGGGGTAGGTGAATTATTTCCCAATACTGTATAATGTTTACAATATCAAAAAAAGAGGTCACATGTGAATGCACATTTACTGTACAAGAATGAACCTGTTTTGCAAGGTCTGTCTCTTTACTAGAAGAACAGTAACACAGATGAGCATAATACTGACAAGGGAGTTGGCAGCCCTTCTAGCTTTCATCACTGCCTTGCTAAGCCTCAGGCAAGAGAGCTCACTCAGTTTCCCAAGCCATGAAAAGAAACCACTGTCCCCTTTCTGTCTACTAAGGACGATCATCAGTGGAGAAAAATCCTGTAAAGTATTCCAACTGCAGAGAAATATCAATTGGCCAGATATTATTTGTCTTCTTCTCTGGAGACCACTTTAAAGTTCTGATTCTGTTTCACTTGCAGGATTAGTCAACCATTTAGCAAAGTTTAAGGCGTAAGCTACCAGTTAATAATGATCTCCATTTTACAGACGGAGAAACTTAAGGCAGAAGAGGATTTCATGCTCAAGTCCACAAAGTAATTTGCTGGCTAAATTCCAGAAAGATTCTATGAGTCCAAAACAAAATGATTCTGTGAAGCCATCTGTTCTCCAGCTGCAGAGATGGTTCTCTGAAATGCAGTAAGTATTGTTGAAACCATTTTTACTGTAGCAAAAGTCAGTCAGTCAGGATTCAAATAGGAACTGGCTTAAGCATTCAAATGAGGAGATACTTTATCATTTCTACCAGTGAGTATGTTACATGATCTAAGTATAACTTTCCCACTTGGGAACTCAGGTTAAGCAGGGAAGGCTAGAGAATCCCTTTGGCCTTTTAAATCATGAAATTTAAGTTACAGAGAAGATGGATTACCCTGAGTAGGTAAAATTGTTATATTTGTGAAAGTGACCAAGGATAAATAAAAACATAGTAAACCAGATCTGATTCTCAGATACTTTGACCTGGCTCTTTTCTAGGCAACCAGAGTTTTGCACTAATCCAATGATGCAATTTAACTCAGATGGGTGGTGGGTGGGGCGTGGGTAGAGAGATGCAAGTGCTGGAGATGAGACAAGAATGGCAGAATGTAGACAATGATAAAACTGGGTGATGGGTACATGCGGGTTCATTACATTATCTAGTTCATATATGTTGGCAATTTTCCGAATAAGAAATGGTGTAGGACAGCAAGTCACTAACCAATTTTGTAAAAGACTCATACTGTCTTCCTCCCATGAATTATCTTTGAGAGATTCTTGCTGGAATAATAACAGCAAGCCTTCTACTCTATTGTCTTATGAATGCTGTGATGTTGAAATGGATTATATAGTAACTTACAAAAATTTAGAAAATGAAACTGTTGCTTCTTCTTGAACTTGAGAGACATTTTGAAATTTTTTTTTGTAAGGGGGGGTGGAGAAAGAGGGGGAGAGGCTCTGAAATTATTTTTTAAACATGAAACAATGTTTATTGAGAAAGAGAAAGATAGGTTTATAGAGCAAGAGCAAGATACAGTTTACAGGGCAAGATAGGTTGGCCACAGACAATGAATGGGCCCTGATTATCTCAACAAAGAAAAGTCCTGTTTTGAAATTATTTAATTGACTTCTAGCACACTGTGAATTTAGTAAATATTTTTTTGAGGCATTAAAAAACAAAAACCCTGGCTCAGCGCCTGTGGCTCAACGGGCTGGGACGCCAGCCACGTACACCTGAGCTGGGGGGTTCAAATTCAGCCTGGGCCCAATCAACAATGACGGCTGCAACCAAAAAATGGCCGGGCATTGTGGCGGGCACCTGTAGTCCCAGCTATTTGGGAGGCAGAGGCAGGAGACTCGCTTGAGTCCAGGAATTAGAGGTTGCTGTGAGCTGTGATGCCACAGCACTCTATCCAGGGTGACAGCTTGAGGCTCTGTCTCAAAAAAAATAAATAAATAAATAAATAAATAAATTTGGGAGCGAGCCGAAAGTTATACAAGAATGTCTAACTTCACAGGGGGTTGACATCCCTACTCCCCAGGTTGTTCGAGGGCCAACTGTAATCTTTAGGCAGATGTAATATTTGCTGATACATTCAAAGACGTGCATATCCTTTCAAAGTTCAAGTTCCTTTTGTCTACAGAGCAAAGAAAATATCTAAGATTCGCAGGCTACTGTGTTTTTCGCATGTGCTTGTCCCCTGAGCTTCCCCTCTAGAAACTGGCACCTCCATTTTGCCAGCCGCGTGGCCCTCAACCCTGGGAGTCATGGCGACTGCTCCCTGCACAGCCGTATTCGGTTCCTCAGTTGTGCTGTCAGCTGTGCCATCTGGGACTCGGCAGTTCTCCCACCTGCACCAGCACCATGTTAGTCTCAGACATCACAGTCCTCTCAACGCAGCAGCTGGTGTGGTCCTTGTGTAAGGCCAAGTCAGATTATATCCCTCATTATAAAATCTATAGACTTCCTTTGGCTTATTGCTGTTTCTCTGGGCACGTGACCCCCACACCATCCCTGGGTCACTGCACACCAACCCACAGCAGATGCCTTACAGCTCATCAAAATCAGGGAAGACACGCCTGCCTCAGGTTCTGGCACATTCTCTTCCTGCTTTCTGAGATGACTTTCGGTCCAAATGCACAACTTGCTCCTTTAGTCCCTGGAGATCTCTGCTGAACGTCACTTTATCAGAGAGGCCTGCCTGACGAGTTTATATAAAACATACACGGTTCTTTGCATACCACTGCACTCTCTCTTTCATCCCTTGCTCTGTCTTCTTAGTACTTAGTTAATACCTGGCATGTAACGTAGTCTTTTCTTTTTTAATTTCAGAATATTAGGGGGGATACAGGTTTTGTTTATATAGTTTGTTTCTGTACAGACTGAGTCCAAGTTGTAAGTGTGCCCTTCACCCAGATATTGTGCACCGTACCCAACAGGTGTGAACTTCCCCATCCCCTCCTCCCCACAGCCTGACTTTCATTGAGATTTACTTCCATATGTGCACCTGAGTGTTAATCAGGTTCTATTTGGGCTCGTCTGTCCATTCTTA
>CAUYRH010116493.1:0-23488 GCA_963574655.1 Perodicticus potto
CAGCTTGAGGCTCTGTCCCAAAAAAAAAAAAAAAAAAAAAAAAAGCAGTCTTAAGACAGAAATTGATCACATTAGATGCCTATATTTGAAAAACAGAGAGCACATCTACACACTCATGAACCGTCTTATGGAATTGGAAAAAGAAGAACAATCTAATCCCAAACTCAGGAGAAGAAAAGAAATAACCAAAATTAAATCAGAGATTAATGAAATTGAAAACAAAAGAATCATTCAGAAAATTAATGAAACAAAAGGTTGGTTTTTCACAAAAATAAATAAAATCAATAAACCTTTAACCAGATTAACTAGAAACAGAAAAGTAAAATCTCTAATCATCTCAATCAGAAACAATAAAGGAGAAATAACAACAGATGCCACAGAGATACAAGAGATCATTTCTGAGTTCTACAAGAAACTCTATGCCCAGAAATTTGACAATGTGGAGGAAATGGATCAATACCTGGAATCACACCCTCTCCCTAGACATAATCAAGAAGAAATAGATCTCTTGAACAGACCAATTTCAAGAACTGAAATCAAAGAAACAATAAAAATATCTCCTAACAAAAAAAAAAAAAGTCCATGATCCGGATGGGTTCACACCAGAATTCTCTCAAACCTTCAAAGAAGAGCTTATACCTATTCTGCAGAATTTATTCCAAAAAAATGAGAAGGAAGGAATCTTCCCCAACATGTTCTATGAAGCAAACATCACCCTGACACTGAAACCAGGAAAAGACCCAACTAAAAAGGAGAATTTCAGACCAATTTCACTAATGATTATAGATGCGAAAATTCTCAATAAAATACCAGCTGGTAGATTACAGCTACACACTAAAAAAGTCATTCATCATGATCAAATAGGTTTCATCCCAGGGATGCAAGGCTTGTTTAGCATATGCAAGTCCATAAATGTAATTCACCTTATCAACAGAAGCAAAAACAAAGACCATATGATCCTCTCAATTGATGCAGAAAAAGCATTCAATAAAATTCATCATCCTTTTCTAATTAGAACTCTGAAGAAAATAGGCATAGGCGGCACATTTGTTAAACTGATTGAAGCCATCTACAACAAACCCACAGCTAATATTATACTGAATAGGGTAAAACTGAAAGCTTTTCCATTTAGAACTGGAACCAGACAAGGCTGTCCTCTATCACTACTACTATTCAACATAGTGCTGGAAGTTCTAGCTAATACAATCAGACAAGAGAAGGAAATAAAGAGTATGTAAATGGGAACAGAAGAGGTCAAACTGTCTTTTTGCCAATGATATGAACGTATACTTAGAGAACCCTAAAGACTCAACCACAAGACTCCTGGAAATGATCAAAAAATACAGTAATGTCTCAGGATATAAAATCAATGTCCGCAAATCAGAAGCCTTTGTATATGCAAATAGTAACCAAGATGAGAAGTTAATCAAGGACACAATTCCCTTCACTGTAGCTTCAAAGAAAATGAAATACCTAGGAATATACCTAATTAGAGTGAAGGACCTCTATAAAGAGAATTACAAAACCCTAAGAGACCCTAAGAAATAGCAGAAGATATTAACAAATGGAAGAACATACCATGCTCATGGCTGGGAAGAATCAACATTGTTAAAATATCTATACTTCCCAAAGCAATCTACAGATTCAATGCAATCCCCATTAAAATACCAACATCATACTTCCAGGATTTGAAAAAAAGAATTCTTCATTTTGTATGGAACCAGAAAAAAAAAAAAAAACTGTATAGCTAAGCAGTTCTTAGTAATAAAAACAAAGCGAGGGGCATCAGCCTACCAGACTTTAGGCTGTACTACAAGACCATAGTGATCAAAACTGCATGGTATTGGCACAAAAATAGAAACATAGATATCTGGAACCAAATAGAAAATCAGGAGATGAAACTAACATCCTACAGCCACCTAATCTTTGATAAACCAAACAGGAACAAACATAAATGGTGCTGGGAGAACTGGATAACCACATGTAAAAGATTGAAACTGCGCACACACCTTTCTCCACTCACTAAAATTGATTCAAGATGGATAAAAGATCTAAATCTAAGGCATGAAACAATAAAAATCCTTGAAGAAAGTGGGGGGCAAACACTTGAAGTTATTGAACTGGGAAAAGACTTTATGAAGAAGACTTCAGTGACAATTGCAACAATAACAAAAATAAACAAATTGGACTTAATTAAATTAATAGCTTCTGTACAGCTAAAGAGACAACAATCAAAGCAAATAGACAATCATCAGAATGGGAAAAGATATTTGCATATTATGAATCAGACAAAAGCTTGATAACTAGGATCTACAGAGAACTCAAATTAATCAACATGAAAAAAGCCAACAAGATGAATAGAACCTTCACTAAAGATCTAGATGAATGGCTCAGAAACATATGAAAAATGCTTATCATCCCTAATTATCAGAGAAATGCAAACCAAAACCACCCTAAGATATCACCTAACACCAATGAGAATGGCCCACATCACAAAATGCTGGCATATATGTGGAGGGAAGGGAACACTTTTACACTGCTGGTGAGACTGCAAACTAATACTACCTTTTTGGAAGGAAGTATGGAGAATCCTCAAAGAACTCAAAATAGACCTTTCATTTAATCCTGCAATCCCATTACTGGGTATCTACCCAGAAAAAAAAATCCTTTTATTCTAAGGACATTTGCACTAGACTGTTTATCACAGCTCAATTTACAATTGCCAAACTGTGGAAACATCCTAAATGCCCACCAACCCAGGAATGGATTAACAAGCTGTGGTATATGTATACCATGGAATACTATTCAGCCACTAAACAAGATGGAGACTTTACATCTTTTGTATTAAATTAACCTAGATGGAATTGAAGCACATACTTCTTAGTAAAGCATTAGAAGAATGGAGAAGCAAGAATCCAATGTACTCAATTCTGATAGGAGGACAATTGATGACCTAGTACTTGGTGGAGGTGGGGGATTGGGGGAGTGGTGAGAGGGAAGGAGGGAGGAGGTGGGGAGGTCATGGTGTGTGATACAACTTTTGGGGGTGGGACATAATTATAAGAGGGACTTTACAAACTCAATCAGTATAACCTAGTTCTCTGTACCCTCAATGAATCCCCAACTATAAAAAAAAAGGTAAAAAAACCCCAAAACAATACAAGTGTGCCCATAGGGTGGTTCACACCTGTAATCCCAGCACTATGGGAGGCCAAGGTGGGTGGATCTCCTGAGCTCAGGAGTTTGAGAGTAGCCTGAGCAAGACTGAGACCCCATCTCTACTAAAACAAAAATAGCCAGGTGTTGTGGTAGGAGCCTGAGGTCCCAGCTACTCAGGAGGCTGAGGCAAGAAGATCCACTTGAGCCCAAGAGTTTGAGGTTGCTGTGAACTCTGAACTATGATGCCATCGCACTCTACCCAGGGCAACAGAGTGAGACTCTGTCTCATCAAAACAAAACAAGCAAAAAGAGAGTAGAGTGAAATATTTAAAGTTTTGAGAGATAAAAACCAACCTAGAATTCTGTGCCTTTCAAAGTGTCCTTAAAAGTGAAAGTCTTTCTCAATCAAACAAAAATTGAGAGAATTTGTTGCCTGTAGACCAGCTTTGCAAGAGATGTTAAGAGTTCTTCAGAGAGAAAGACGATTATATAGATCAGAAACTCAAATTCACATGTAGAAGAGTATCAGTAAATAAAATAAGGGAAGGTTGGGGTGGCACCTGTGGCCCCAAAACAAACAAAAAAAACCTTTTATAGTTCTTATTCTTGATCTAACATATAACAGTTTGTTCAAAATAATAGTAGTAACAATGTATTCCATTATATATGCTATGTGTGTGTGTGTATATATATATATGCTTATGACAGTTTATGTATAAGTGAAATGAATGATAGCAATTAATAAGGGATGCGAAGGAGAAAATAGGAATACTGTGTCATTATAGGGTCCTTGTGCTACCCATGACATGGTATAGTGTTATTTGAAAATACCCTTGGATTTGCTGTGAATGTATATTGCACACTCCAGAGCAACCTCCAAAAAATTTTTTAGTATACTTGATATGGTAACAAAGAGAAAATAGAACCATATGAAATACTCAATTATAATCACAAAAGGCAAAAAAAAAAAACCATAGAAGACAAAAATGGAACAAAGAACAAAAGGGAAAATAGAAAACAGTAACAATATAGTAGATATTAATCCAGCTGCATCAATAATCACCTTAAATGTCAATGGTCTAAATACACCAATTAAAAGACAGAGACTGTCAGAGTGGATCAAAAAGCAAGACTGAACTATACATTGTCTATAAGAAATCTACGTTAGTGTCTTTATATTTAGACATGTTCACAGTAAAGAGATGGAGAAAGATACACCGTATATGTAGTATATTATAAGAGACTAATCAAAACAGAGCAAAAGTAGCTATACTTTTATACAAAAGTAGCTATACAGATTTCAAAACAAGGAAAGTTCAGGGTGGCACCCGTGGCTCAAGGAGTAGGATGCTGGCTCCCTATACCGGGTGTGGTGAGTTCAAGTCCGGCCCTGGCCAAAAAACTTCAAAAAAAAAAAAAACAAGGAAAGTTCTGAGGGATAACAAGGGGCATTACATACTGGTAAGGGAATCAACATTAAAAGAAGACATAATAATTCTTAATGTATATGTACCTAATGACAGAGGGTTAGAACACATAAGGTAAAAACTGATAGAACTGCAAGGAAAAAGAGACAAATCCACTGTTATAGTTAGAGGCTTTGACACCCCTGTATTAGAAATGGACAAATCCAGAAATCAACAGAAGATCAGTAAAGACATAGTTGAACTCAACCATATCATCAATCAACTGGGTGATATTGACATCTATAGATAACTTTACTCAACAACAGTAGATTACATGTTCTTCTCAAGCTCACATGGAACATTTACTAAGATACACCACATTCTAGGCCAGTGGTTCTCAACCTTTCTAATGCCGTGATGTATTTTCTTTTTCAAAGTTTTTTAATGTAGGACAAGAATATTCATACACAAAGAAAAATCCAAACAGAAAAGAAAAAGTAACTCTCACATTTGATTTTGGCAGATCCCCAGTTCAGAGGCAACCACACTTACATATAGCTCTTAAATAATCCATGCATATACCATCATGAACATGTATAGTCACATATACCTTTTTTGAGCACAAATGGTACATAGTATATTTTCGAACATAGTTTATTTTATTTATTTATTTATTTATTTATTTATTTTTGTAGAGACAGAGTCTCACTTTATAGCCCTTGGTAGAGTGCCGTGGCATCACACTGCTCACAGCAACCTCCAACTCCTGGGCTTAGGCGATTCTTTTGCCTCAGTCTCCCGAGTAGCTGGGACTACAGTCAAACATAGTTTATTATAAAGGAGTATCATTCTCTGAAAATTAATTAAAAGCTCTTTTTAACAATTTCAAGTTATCTTCATCAGTCATTAAGAGAATATAAAAGTAAAGACAATTATTATACATTGAGACATAAATCACATTTAATCACAAACATAAAAACAATCTGCTCATTTCTCCTTCTTAACCTGTTCATCTTCACTGGCTTCTTCTGTATCAAAATTGAACATTCTGTCATAACCCATTAGATGGAAATAGTCTTCAGGCTCTGGAAAGTGCAATAGATTAACTAACAATGATTTTGTTTTAGCACAAAATGTGGTAAATAGATATGTGCTGTCTGGAATAGTCACATTCTGATGGAACACTGTACTTGTTTCTCTAAGCACAAAATTATAAGTAATGGCTTCGTAAGTGTCTGTTGTGGCCTCATGGTACAACTGAATGACATAGCTTTTTGTAACAAAGTGAGGCAGCCCTGGAGTGATAAATGCAAAACTCCCTATAATGCCATAAAATAAGATTTGCCCAGGTAGACTTAACAAATACATTATTATTTTACATAAAAATGTATGGTAGAAATGCAAAGCTGATCACACTTGTAGTGTAAGAGAAACACTTCACACCAAATACAGTTCGGGCCAAATTCCCAGTATAAATCAGCCTTCCATCTTCTGATTGGTCAAGTTGTGTATGCAACCATTGAACACATCCTTCCCAAAAAACAGGTATCTGCACTCGCCTGGGATGCCAGAGAAGGGGCACGGCTCCTCAGAGCCCCGCGCTACCGCCACCAACCGGCTGGGACAGCTAACTACCACGATGTATTTTCATTGTTACAAAGGAGTCGCAACCCACAGGTTGAGAACCGCTGTTCTAGGCCATAAGAAACACTGTACAAATTTAAAAGAATAGAGGTCATACCATATCTGTTATCAGACCACAATGGCATTGAATTAGAAATCAATAATAGAAGATAGCTGGGAGAAAATACCGAAATAATTGCAGATTAAATAACACACTTCTAAATAACACATAGGGCAAAGACAAAATCTCAAGAGAAATTTTAAGATATTTTAAACTAAATGAAAATACAACTTAAAAAATTTGTGGGATGCAAAAAAGCAGAGCTTAGAAGAAAATTTATCACATTGAAGGCATATATGTAGTATATTATAAAAGACATATCATGGCAATAAGATTAATGGTAGCCATAGAGTCCCCTCAAACATCTCTCAGGCCCTTTTTTTGTGTCACTTAGCAGTATAATGCAACCTGGCCCAGAGGTTACTGGGTCTCTAAAACAATGTGACTTAAAAACCCTGATTGCGCCAGAGACAAGGACACTTCAACACAGATGCAACTTTCATGAATCTTAAAACAAAACTTACCCATACAAGAACAGTTTAAACTCCCTTTATGAAAAAAAACACCTCCTAACTAACCTAGACTGAATACAGCTGTGAGAAAGGGGGATGACTCCCCCAAGCTCTGAGAATGGTTTTCAGACAGAGACTCTCCCAGTCAGGCAGTCATCTGATCCCTGACTGTATCTGGCCTAGGTCACTGATCTGCTCCTGCTGTCCATCTTTTAAGAGCACTGCCAGTGGCAGGGTGTGGTGGCTCATGCCTGTAATCCTAGCACTCTGGGAAGCCGAGGCAGGTGGATTGCTTGAGTTCATGAGTTCGAGACCAACTTGAGCAAAAGCAAGAACCCGTCTCTACTAAAAATAGAAAAACTAAGGCAAGAGGATAGCTTGAGCCCAAGAGTTAGAGGTTGCTGTGAGCTGTGACGCTACGGCACTCTACTGAGGGTGACAGCTTGTGACTCTGTCTCAAAAAAAAAGTAAAAAAAGCACTGTCAGAACATACTTCCTGAAAATCAGATGGTACCTAAGCCTCATCTTTTTCTTTTCCTTTTTGATATGAAGTCTTACTGACGCCTAGACTGGAGTGCAGTGATGCCTATGACTGGCATCATAGCTCACAGCAACCTCAAACTTCTGGCTTCAAGCAATCCTCTTGCCTCAGGCTTCTGCTCAGTAGCTGGGCCAACAGGCACCCACCACAATGTCCAGCTAATTTTTCTATTTTTAATAGACATAGGGTCTCACTCTTGCTCAGGCTGGTCTGGAACTCCTGAGCTCAAGTGTTCCTCTTGCCTCAGCCTCCCAGGGTTCTGAGATTAGAGGTATGAGCCACTGTGCCTAGCCTTGGCCACTTCCAAGTTTTAGCCCGCAATAACCCAGGCTTTTTACCTGGTGTCTGAGACAGCACTTTGGGTTTTTATTTTCCACATTCACATATTTGCCTGGAGGTTGAGTGTGGGCACTGAGGCAGTACAGCAACATGAGTATACTGAACTGTATACTTAAAAATGGTTAAGATGGTAAATTCTGTTATGTGTTTTTTGCTACAATTTAAAAAATTTTTTTAAAGAGACAGTTGCCGAGGCGGGTTTTGAACTCATAGGCCCATGTTATCCTTCTGCTTCAGCCTCCCAAGTAGCTGGGATTATAGGCATGTACCACTGCACCAAGCTACATTAATTTTTTAATTGGAGGCAGTAGCCTAAGTTCACATCTCAGGTTTACCACTTACTAGCTGTGTGACCTTAGGCAAGTTACTTGACTCCTCTGTGCCTGTCTCCCAGTTTTCAAATGTAGATAATAATAATACTTAACAACTCATAGGCTTGTTATAAGGACTTCAAGAGCTAGTCCATGTAAGGCATTTATAATAATGCCTCACATTGTAAATATTCAATGAAAGATGGTACTCTATCCCTCTGTCCAGATACCACTGATAAGAATTACCATTAATTTATTTACCATTAAGTAAGGAAAACACAGCCAATTATAACTATAAGATACTATTGATTTTAAGTCACAACTCAGTGTCAGAGATGTAAATGTAACAAAAAAATTTTTAAATCAGTGAAATATAGTATATTGTCACATGGTCTTCACTCACTGCGTTTTAACGTGCTTTGTGCACTAGGAGGTTTATTGTTGTTGTTTTTTTTTTTTAACCTGAAATTTCTCCAGTCTTATACCTCTTCTTTGGCAAAATCCTACCTAGGCTAAAGGCCCCTATTTAAATGACTCCCTTTCTGTGAATCCTTCCAACACCAGTCAGAATACTGCCCCCTCCCAGCCTGAGAAGCAAAATGAAACCTCAAGTCTACAAAAAATTACAAAAATTAGCGAGGCATGGTGGTGTGTGCCTGTCATCCAATTACTTAGGAGGCTAAGGCAGAAGGATCACTTGAGCCCAGAAGTCTGAGACCGCAGTGAGCTAGGCTGACATCACTATGCTCCAGCCTGGGCAACAGAGCAAGACCCTGTTTCAAAAAAAAAAAGAATAATCTTTTTTTTTTCTTGTTTGGAGACAGAGTCTCACTATGTCACCCTCAGTAGAGTGCCGTGGTATCACAGCTCACAACAACCTCACACTCTTAGGCTTAAGCGATTCTCTTGCCTCAGCCTCCCAACTAGCTAGGACTACAGGCACCCTCCTCGACGCCCAGCTATAAAAAAGAATAATCTTAATGGTGTCCCCTCCTTAGTGCTCCCATAGTCCACATCTCAGTCACCGGTCACACCATCCAGGGTGGCTGCATGTCAGTCCCTCTCTCCCTTGGTTGGGAGCACCTCTCTTTTATGATGTTCTAGCACCTGCAGCCCAGCAGGCCCTTCACCAGTTTTTCTTCAGCTGCATAAGAACTCAAGCAGGTTTCAAAGAAGAGCCAAAGAAATGGTCCCCCCACTGGGGATTCAGCTGATAGAAAAGGAAGGAAGTCTGAGGCTGATTTAGGAGTGACTTCCAAGCCAGTGAAGAGGCTGAGCTGTGCAGCACAGCATGATGGGGCTGTCCCCCATCCAAGACGGCTTCCACACAGTGTAAGGGAGACAGTTCAGCCATGAGGGAGAGACTTTCTTAATATGGGGAGTCTGAAATAGGTTTCTCGGGTGACTGCCTAGACTGTTTCCTCTGATGGTAATTACCAGTATATAAACCAAATGGCCTAGATCCATGGTTTTCAGCCTTCATCTGGCATCAGACTCACCTGGAGAGTCTATTAAAACTCCCCTCCCTTCCTTTCCTGCTGAGTTTTGGATTCAGTAGATCTGGACTGAGTCCCACAAATTTGGGTTTCTAGCAAGTTCCTAGGTGATTCTGGTGCCACTGCTCTGGGGAGCCTCCTTGAAGATGGTTCTGTAGCCTGGAGGCAGGCTGATGAACAGGTGACCTTTCCAATTCTATGATGAAATCTTCTTATGTTTTAGGTGTTTCTAACTGGGGAGGCTATGCCTTGGCCTGTGCGCTGTATGTCCTGAATTCATGCGAGGTCCACAGACGCTACTTGCGGAAGGCAATTGGATCCTCTGGAGCACCTCAGGATCAGAGCTGGACTCAAGCCCTCCCATCAGTCACTAAGGTAACATACCCCATCAGGCCATTCACACAGAAACAACTTTCTCCCTGGATGAGCAGTAGGCCTGGTGTTCTGAGCCATTAAAGCAAGGGCCATACCATGCTCCCCTCCAAAAGCCAGAGGCAGAGCCAGCCTTGAAGCAAAGGTCTCCTAGCTGGAGTGGGTGACCTTTGACCTACAGGGACTCTGAATCATGTGGGGCCTGAGACAAGTGACCATTTTCCTTCCAGTTTGACTCTAGGCAAGTTGGATATCCTTCTCTGAGCTGCATTTTCCTCATCTGTAAAATGGGGGCAGTCAGCATTGCTGTTGGAAGAACTAAAGGCCTGACCATCGTGTGTGTTCCACAGTGGTAGCAGGACGTGGGAGTCCTTATCACCCTCTTCCAAGGAGTTTACCACCTAGTGAGGACACAAACCCGTGGGGGCCATGCAAGGTGGGAAAAGGACCCTGTGGACTGGAGGCTGGAAAGAATAAAATGGACAGAAAGAGAGGAATCCCCGAGGGAGGGATTGGGAGAATAGAGTCTGGGAGATGAGGACCAGCTCAGAGTCTGCCTTGGAGGTAGAGGGCAGGAGGCAGGGGGTATGATTAAGTAGAGGAGGGCTCAGATCCCAGGATTCACAAGGAGAGTATCCATGATCCTCCTGAAGCAGTTGGCAAAATTGTTCCTGAACGTGCATTTTTCTGGGCAAGAATCCGTGGTTTCATCTGATTCTCCGAGTAGTCTGGGGCCACCCAGGGAAGAGGCAGATCCTCTAGGCCAGGTCCAAGACCGTGGCTTTCTCACTGAGGCTGCTGCTTGAGTGGTAGTGGGAGCCAGGGGATGGGGATCTGTACCGCTGCTTTGTCCAAGCTCCTCTGTGCAGAGGAAACTCCCAGAAGCCTGCAGTTCTAGGCATGGCCTATTGCCTGGCACAGAGGAAGGTCTGCTCAGCTATCTTAGGTGAGCTAACACATGCAAAAGGGGAAGATGCAGCTGGGTAGTGACCAGGCCCTGGTGCCTCAGTTTCCATGGCCCTCATGCAGTAAGTCTCCCCCCCCCCCAGTGCTGGTTCTGGACTAATCCACCTCCTAATCTGGTGCTCCTCAAGTAGGGACCTGCCCCTCCTGGAGGACGAACTGGTAGGACACAGATGATGCATCAGCCTCTAATGCCATACTTCTGGGGGAATTTTCCAGGGGAATTTGGACCAGGGAAAGTGAGACCAAAGTTCTGACTTTCTATTTAAATCTTGGGTCAGATGGGACTTCACCTGCGGGCAGACAGCAGGGCTCAGGGATTGGGGGGCTGGTGTTTAAGGTTGCGGGAGACGATTAGCTTGAGGAGATGGGAAGGCAACCCAGAGGCAGAGAGGTTCTAGAGATGGGTGGGCAGCTGCTACAAGGCCACCAGCCACATAGCAGAGGCCACCAGTGACTGCATCCAGGGTCCCTCACCGCCTCTTTTCTGTCTTTCTCCTTCTACCTGTCTCTCCCCCTCTGTTTCTCCCATTCTCCTTCCTGCCCCTGGCCTCTGTTTCCCTCCAGTACCTCCTGGATAGGTGTCATTGTGCCCATTTTGTAGGTGAAGGAGCTGGTGCTCCGAGAGACATGGTGACTTGCTGCCCAAGACCACCCAGCGAAGAGGCAGAGCTGAGGTCTTGGTCTGGGTTTCTCTGACACCATACTCTGGGCTTTTCCCAACATAACTCTGAAGCTTTCCACTTCCTGGTAATGCCAGGATGCCAAGGGAAGGGAGGAGCCCAAGCAAGTAGTGTTATTTGAGGGGGAAATGGTCTGCCCAAAGGGTTTTTCGTGCTTTCTGTGTACTTCCGGGATCTGAACTGGAAAAAAACATGCAGGGTCTGCCTCACACATGATCCCTGATTCACAGAGACACAAAAGAGCGAAGCTGGCCAAACAAATTCACACGGCCCAACACGCACCCTCCAGGATGGAAAATTCTCCTTTTATATTTCTACCCAGTTCTTCATAAATATATTCATAATGCACAATCCTTGTAAAGAACATAAAAGGGGATGCTTTTAAAGCAAAAGCACAAACACATGTTTGTTGAGCCCCCCCTATGGCCCAGTCCCAGGTTTGCTCTGGGAGACAATGAGTCAGACATTGCCCCAGGGTAGGGAACTCAGGGTCTATGGGAAGATGAGGAGATGGCTCATGATAAGTAATTTCAGGAGCCAGGATGAAAGTGCACACAGCAAGCTGCTCTGAGGGGCACAGAAAACAGCTCTTAGCTCAGAGAGTTCACGGAAGGCTGCATGGAAGAGGAGGCACTGAGCTGAGTCTTGGAGGGTGGGGAAGTAAGTGACAGATAAGGAAAGGTGGGAAGGGCCTCCCAGGCAGCAGGACCCACATAACCAGTGGGGAGGGGATGTGAAGCAGTGCAGTGTGCAGGAGAATAACTAGAATTGTCACACTAGAGTTCTGCAGGTCACTCCATGGGAGTCCCTGAGTCATCCAGAGATGGTGGGCAGAGCTGTGGCCTGAGTGGGTGGTAGAACTTGATTGGTTGGGATAGAAAAGTGTCCCTCATCCCTGCTCAGTGAGTTGTTCCTGTGCTTGGGGACAGGAGCTCTTAGAGGTCTGATCGTGGCTGTGGCAGGAGTGGAAGCCCAGGGCAGGTGGGATACCACTGTCCAGGCCACACTCTTGCCTTTGTCCCAGGGGCTCCTCAGAGTATGGGAGAGGCAGTGCCCTTGGGTTTTACTTGAGGGCAAGCTAAATATCTGGAGAGCATTCCCCAGACTTCATCAAGTGCCAACAGCTGACTGATGACACCTTACAAGGGGCTAAGGTGATCCCTGAAAGGTCAGGTACAGGAGGACCTGGGATATGGGGCTGGGGATCTCGGTCTTTCTCAGCTCAGAGGGAGGGCCAAGGCACTGCAGTGTGTCAGAGTGACAGAGCACTGGGAAGGTTTGGGGGCCCTGAAAGGGACTGAAGGCTGCCAAAGATGAGGCCAAAGGAGTCCACTCACTGAGCTATCTTCCCCTCAGCCCAAGGAGGGCACAGACAGCAGCTACCCATACTCCTGTGCTTGGATGTTGGTCTGGGTTAGGATCACTTTCTTCTCCGAACTTCTGCACTTTGTAGTTATCTCCTCTGCTTTCTAGAACCAAGTCTTTTTTGTTTGTTTGTTTGTTTGAGAGATAGTCTCCCTCTGTTGCCCAGGCTAGAGTGCCATGGTGTCAGTCTAGCTCACAGCAACCTCAAACTCTCAGGTTCAAGCGATTCTCCTGCCTCAGCTTCCTGAGTAGCTCTAGCCGGGACTAGAGGCACCTGCCACAATGCTCAGCTAATTCTTCTATTTTTAGTAGAAGTGGGGTCTCACTTTTGTTTAGGCTAGTCTGGAACTCCTGAGCTCAAACAATCCTCCCACCTCAGCCTTCCAGAGTGCTAGGATTACAGGTGCAAACCACCATGCCCAGCCCCAAATCCTGTTTAAAAATGTCCAGCCTGCTTTGGGTGAGTGAAATGAGTAGTTAGGAAGAACACAGGCCAGAGACTTGGCTGACTGGTTCAAGTCCCAGCTCTACCTACCCCAGCCTTGACCAAGTCCCCTGACCTCACCATTCCTTGGTAGAGGTGATAATAGTAACTTTTTGAATGGTTGTGCAGATTAAATAAGCCCCTTTGTACAAAGCACTTAGTGTCTGGCATGTAGTGAGTGTTCAGTAAATGCTAGCCATCATCATCATCATCTTTGTTGCTATGAAAAGGTCCTTTTTCTCCCTGGGTCAGGCTGGGGCAGGTGTCAGGGTGGCCCTGAGCCAGGCTTGGTGGTAGCAGCTGGTGGCTCTTGCCTAGGAGAGCTCAGATGGTCAGAGCAGATGGAGGGTGAAGGCTGAGAGGGAAAGTACCCAGCGAACTGAGTACTACTCTGCTGAGTAGAAAACCCCACATAAAGAGAGGGTATGACCAATGGGAAGAAAAGTAGGAGAATAAAGCTCAAACAAAGGGCAGTGTCGCCCTTTGTAGTATCACCCCAGGCTGTCTGTCTTTCCTTTGTGTGGCCTGGGAAGCTGACTAAGCTATCTCTCTAGCTGCTACCCAGTCTAGCCCAGCCTATCGGCCAGGTAGCTCTCCCCTACCTCTCCCAAGGGAGCGCCATGTTGATACCAGGTAGCAACAGCGCCCTCCCACCAGCCCCAGTGTTGCCTGGCTGTGCCAGAGACTGGAGACCCCTGATTCAGCTGCTAAGGCCAGAAGTCATTCTGGGACCGCTTTCCTCACCCTCCACAAATGAGGTACCAAGCCCTGTCCACTCTGCTCCTCCTCTCCCACCCCACTTTCTCATCCTGAACTGGTGTAGCCAGCTCCAGGTGCTCTGCTTCCAACTGTTCTGCTCCCTACCTGCCCCAGTTGTTCTCCTCCCCCACTGCCACTGCCTCCAGCCAGCTTCTTAGCAGATGGTGTAGTCATTCAGCGATTCCTGGGATATGCTGGGAGTAGCTATTGGTGCAGTTGGCTCCTAACCTGTTGACGTGGTACCTAACCGATGATGTGTACCCTGAGGACCCCAAGGCTCCCCGATAAGGGAAGGCAGCATGCTGGCTGGAAGTGTCCCATGGCTGTAGAAATTCCTACATAAAGAGAGGATATGACCAATGGGAAGAAAAGTAGGAGAATAAAGCTCAAACAAAGGGCAGGAAATGCCATTCTGGGTGGGTATCCCTGGGAAGAGGCTATTAGACAAAACTCACGTGAAAAGTGGACGTACTCCTGGGCCTCCCCCTGCTGAAGAACACCCACCTTGGTCTCCAGGGCAGGACTAAAATGCAGGTCTCAGGCAGGTGTGGAGAGACAGTTCCCGGTGACACTTTCTCCATTATTGTGAAGTTTTCAGTGATGCCTCTCAAGGGCCCTTGCTTGGCTCATTCCTACTCTTCATCACCTCTGAACCTAGTATAATAATACTGTAGACTGCTTGAACAACAGAGATTTAATTCTTGCCGTTCTAGAGATGGGAAGTCCAAGGTCAACATGTCAGCAGTTTTGATTCCCTGGTGGGGACTCTCTTCCTGGCTTGCAGATGGCCACCTTCTTGCTGTGTTTTCACATGGCAGAGACAACGTGCTGGTTCCTCTTCTTCTAATCTCACCATGAATGCCTCATCCTCATGACATTATATCAACATAATTACCTCCCAAAGACCCCAATTTCAAATGCCATCAATTGAGGATTAGGGCTTTAAAAATGTGAATTTTGAGGAGACACAAACATTTAGTCCATTATCACCTCTCCTCTGGAAAAATTTTCCTTGAGCCATCCCACTAAACTGGGTTGGAAGTCTCTGCTCTGTGCTGTGACCCCATGTACTATGACTGCCTGACTGCTCATATAGACTGTGAAGCCCTTGGGGCAGGATCATGTCACATTCACTACCGTATCCTTGGTTCAGAGCCTGGGACATGGAAGGTATTTGATCAAACATTCATGGATGATGAGTGAGCAAATGCCTGCAGGGAAGATAAGAGTCAGGCTCCTTTCTGCCCTGATTTCCTGTTCTAGATTCCTTTGGTCTCTTCCTCTCACCTCCCGTCTCTGGAGGAGAAGGAGAGGGGGAAAGGTGTGTTTGACTTGTCTTATGCCTTCACCTGAGACTTACCTTCCTCAGGGAAACCTGAGCCATTCAGCCAGGGACAGACACATTTGTGGCTTAGATAAGTGGTTCTTTGGGACTTTACATTTGGAAGGGAGGAGGAAGGACAGAGATCAAACCACTTTTCTTTTTTTTAACCAGCAAGTGAACCAAAGGAAGAAAGCTCTGGGATTAAGGCCAGGAGACACAGTACTGTCATTTTTTGTTTTTAGTCTTTTTTTTTTTAATTATTTTTTTCAAATTAATATGTGGGTACAATTTTTAGGTTACATTGTTCTCACTTCCAGGGAAAAGTTCCATTTGTAAAAGAGCCTCTCACCCAGGGGGCGTGTCGCACACCCTCACAATGTGCATGTTAGGTGAGACTCCGCCTCCTGCCCTCCCTCCTTCTGCCAAATGTTCTTTCCCCCCTTCCCCCTCCTGCTTCCCTCTACCCCCAAACTGGACTATATTAATGTTTTATTGTTCTTATGAACATGTAATTATTTATATATTGATTTTACATTAGTAAGTAATACATTGGATATTTTTTTTCCATTCTTGCAATACTTTACTAAGAAGAATGTATTTCAGCTCCATCCAGGTAAATGTAAAAAATATAAAGTCTCCATCTTTTTTAATGCCAGAAGACCCAGTACTGTCAATAAAATCATTCATTTTATGAGCACCTGTGTGCCAAGGGCCATGGTAGGTACTTTACTTGCATTATCTCATTTAATCCTCTTAACCTTCTAAAGGAGGCATTATTATTATGATTAATTATTATTACCATTGTTTAAAAAAACAAAAACAAAAAAATTATTGTTAACCTCCCCATTTTACAGATGAGGTGACTAAGGCACAGGGGAGTTAAAACACCTGCCAGATGATCCCGAAGCCACCCTGCCTGCTGGACTCTGGGCTGCAGCATCAAGATAGGGCTGCATTTTCCTCATGGCTCTGCTCCCTCCAGATGTTCCCACATCCACACTGACTAGTATCTAAAGGGGAAAGCAGCAGGATTTGGCATGTGCCCCATGTGATGCTAACAGTGGTGTCCCAGCAAGAAGGGGGATCTCTGGCACAGTCAGAGGCCATCGGCAGGGCTAGGCAGGTGCTGTGACCCGGAAATCAAGTTGCAACATGGTAGACTGAGAGTCTCTCTAGGCAGGGACTTTACCCGACTACCCAGGGTCTGGCAGACAAAGGAAGAGAAGGTGCTGCACATTTACACACACAGTGTTTTAAGCCATGAGAGATGACACTGTAGCAGCCCTTAGCGAGGCTAAGAGGCACTCAGTTCCTGGTCACAGCAGGCAGGAGCTGAACTGAAGAAGTAGCCAGCACTGCACCTGCAGGAGGAGTGCATCTTTGGTATTTATTAGGAAAATGCGGGTTTCTATGAAGCTTCTGTGAAGGGAATTCTGTCTTTGATTACTTCTCAACTTGGCTGTTAGTAGTGTATACAAATTTTACTGATTTGTGGACATCAATTTTATATCCTGAGACGTTACTGTAATGCTTAATCACTTCCAGGAGTCTACTTGGTAGAGCCTCTGGGGTTTTCTAAGTATAAGATCATATCATCAGGAAAGAGCAAAAGTTGCCCTCTTCTGTCCCCATTTGGATACCCTTGATATGCCTTTCTTGCCTGATTGCATTGGCTAGGACTTCTAGCACAATGTTGATTAATAGTGGCAATAGTGGACATCCTTGTCTGGTTCCAGTTCTAAGTGGAAATGCTTTAAGTATTACACCATTCAGTAGGATTCTGGCTTCTATTAGTTTAAGAAATGCCCCATCTATGCCTATTTTCTTAAGTGTTCTTATCAGAAAATGATATTGGATTTTGCCGAATGCTTTTTTTCCATCTACTGAGGGGATCATATGGTTTTTGTTTTTGATTTGATTTATGTGGTGAATTACATTTATGATTTGTGTATGTTGAACCAGCCTTGTATCCCTCAGTTAAAGCCCACTTGATCACAATGTATAATTTTTTTTACTATGTATCTATATTCTATTTGCTAGGGTTTTGTTGAGTATTCTCAGATTGATAGTCATTAATGATATTGATTTGTATTTTTCTTTCTGTTGTTGAATCCTTTCCTGATTTTGGTGTCTAGGTGATATTTGCTTCATAGAAGGAGTTGCGGGTATTCTTTTCCTTCTCATGTTTTGGAATAGGTTCTGTAATATAGGCACAAGGTTTTCTTTGAAGATTTGGTAGAATTCTGGTATGAAAATGTCTGGTCCAGGGCTTTTTTGTTGTTGTTGGAAGCTTTTTTATTGTTGATGCTTGATATTGGTCTGTTTAAGAGTTCTAATTCTGGCTCGGCGCCTGTGGCTCAACGGGCTAAGGTGCCAGCCATGTACACCTGAGCTGGCGGGTTCGAATCCAGTCCAGGCCTGCCAAACAGCAATGATGGCGGCAACCAAAAAATGGGCAGGCATTGTGGCGGGCGCCTGTAGTCCCAGCTACTTGGGAGGTGGAGGCAAGAGACTCCCTTGAGCCCAGGAATTGGAGGTTGCTGTGAGCGCTGATGCCACAGCACTCTATCCAGGGTGACAGCTTGAGGCTCTGTCTCAAAAAAAAAAAAAAAAAAAAAAAAGAGTTCTAATTCTTTCTGATTAAGTCTGGGGAGTGGATGTGATTCCAGATATTGGTCCATTCCCCAATTTTCAAATTTCTGGGCATAGAATTTTTTGTGGTAATCAGTGATGATCTTCTCTATCTCTGTGGTATCTGTTGTCATTTCTGATTGAAGTTATTAGACATCTTGATTTTCTGTTTCTAGTTAATTTAGCCAAGGGTTTATTGATTTTATCAATGTTCTCCAAGAACTAACTTTTCGTTTTGCTCATCTGAGTGGTTCTTTTGTTCTCAATTTCATTTAATTCTGATCTAATTTTTGTTATTTCTTTTCTTCTGCTAGTTTGGAATTGTATTCCTCTTCCTTTTCCAGTTTCTCGAGATAGTTCATTAGGTTTTTGTTGTTGTTATTGTTGTTTCTTTTTGAGACAGAGTCTCACTTTGTTACTATAGAGCGTTGTGGCATCATAGCTCATAGCAACCTCAGACTGTTGGGCTCAAGCAATTCTCTTGTTTCAGCCTCCCAAGTAGCTGGGACTACAGGTGTCTGCCACAACACCTGGCTGTTTTTTAGAGATGGGGTCTCGTACTTGCTCAGGTTGGTCTTGAACCTGTGAACTCAGGCAATCCAGAGTGCTAGGATTATAGGTGGGAGCCACCATGTCCGGCAGTTCATTAGGTTGTTGATGTGCACTTTTTCTGTTTTTTGGGTGTGGACATTTAATGTGATACATTTCCCTCTTAGGAGTGCCTTTGCAGTATCTCACAGGTTTTGATAGCCTGTGACTTCTAAGAAAATGAAATACCTTGGTATATACCTAACAAAGGATGTGAAGGATCTCTACAGAGAGAACTATGAAACTCTGAGGAAAGAAATAGCAGAAGATGGCTCGGTGCCTGTAGCTCAAGTGGCTGAGGTGCCAGCCCACATACACCAGAGCTGGCAGATTTGAATCCAGCCTGGGCTTGCCAAATAACAATGACAACTACAACCAAAAAATAGCCAGGTGTGGAGGGCACCTGTAGTTCCAACTACTTGGGAGGCTGAGGCAAGAGAATCGCTTAAGCCCAAGTGTTGGAGGTTGCTGTGAGCTGTGATGCCATGGCATTCTACCTAGGGGAAGAGCTTGAGGCTCTGTCTCAAAAAAAAAAAAGAAAAAGAAAAGGAAAAGAAAGAAATAGCAGAAGATGTTAACAAATGGAAGAACATATCATGCCCATGTTGTAAGCTGTGGCGGAATGGCACTCTACCAAAGGCAACATAGTAAGACTCTGTCTCCAAAATATATATATATATTTCTGTACTACCCAAAGCAATCTACAGTTTAATGCAATCACCATTAAAGCATAGTTTGTTTTAGGGGTTTTTTTTTGAGACAGAGTCTTATTATATCACCCTTGGTAGAGTGCTGTGGTGTCACAGCTCACAGAAACCTCCAACTCTTAGGCTTAAGTGATTCTCTTGCCTTAGCCTCCCAGTAGCTAGGACTACAGGCACCCAACACAATGTCCAGCTATTTTTTTGTTGCAGTTGTCATTGTTTTTTTTAGGTGGCCCAGGTCCGGATTCGAACCTACCAGCTTCAGTGTATGTGGCTGGTACTATAACCACTGTGCTACAGGCACCAAGCCAAGCATACTTTGAAGAACTTGAAAAGATAGTAATTTGGGGGAGTGGAAGGGTTGGCACAACTTTTTTGTGTGGGTCAGAACCACAAGATGAATTCTACCTAATGAAATGAAATATTTTGACATAGTTGCTTTTACCCTCATATTAACCTGAAATAACTTTACTTAATAAAAAAAGAAACAAAATTAAAACCCTTTAAATTGAAAAAAAAAAAGTTCTTCATTTCACATGGAACCAGAACAATCCCTAAATAGCCAACATAATTCTAAGAGATAAAAACAAATCTGGAGGAATCACATTATCACACTTCAGGTTATACTACAAGTCTATAGTGATCAAAACAGTATGGTATTGGCACAAAAATAAAGACATAGATTTATGGAACAGAGTGAGAACCTAGAGATGAAATTAGCTGCATATTGCCAACTGATCTTCTATAAACCAAATAAAAGCACACACTGGGGAAAAGAATCCCTATTCAATAAATGGTGCTGGGAGAACTGGTTAACCACATGTAAAAGACTGAAACTGGACCTGCATCTCTCACTACTTACAAAAATTGACTTATGCTGGATAAAAGATTTAAATATAAAACAAAGAACAATAAAAACTCTAGAAGAAAGTATAGGAAAAACTCTAATCTATCAGCCGAGAAAAAGATTTTATAAAGAAGACCCCTTTGGCAATTGCAGCAGCACCAAAAATAAATACATGGGACCTGTTCAAGCTAAAAAGCTTCTGCACAGCTAAGGGTACAACAACTAAAGCAAACATACAATCTTCAGAATGGAAGAAGATACTCGCATGTTAAGAATCCGACAAATGGCTCAGCACCTGTAGCTCAAGTGGTTGAGGTGCCAGCTACATATACCAGAACTGGCGGGTTCGAATCCATCCTGGACCTGCCAAACAACAAAGACAGCTACAACCAAAAAATAGCCAGGTGTTGTGGCCAGTGCCTGTAGTCCCAGCTACTTGGGGGGCTGAGACAAGAGAATCTCTTAAGCCTAGTATTGGAGGTTGCTGTGAGCTGTGATACCACGGCACTCTACCCAGACGACAGCTTGAGTCTCTGTCTCAAAAAAAAAAGAAAGAAAAAATCTGACAAAGGCCTAATAACCAGAATCTACAGAGAAAAACTAATCAACAAGTCTACTGAGGGTGACATAGTAAGACTCTGTCTCAAAAAAAAGTGATCTTTGGGCAGCGCCTGTGGCTCAGTGGATAGGGTGCCGGCCCCATATACCGAGGGTGGCGGGTTTGAACCCGGCCCTGGCCAAACTGCAAAACAAAAAAATAGCCAGGCGTTGTGGCGGGCACCTGTAATCCCAGCTCCTCGGGAGGCTGAGGCAAGAGAATCGCCTAAGCCCAGGAATTGGAGGTTTTTGTGAGCTATGCCACCATGGCACTCTACCAAGGTTAAGTGATAAAGTGAGACTCTGTCTCAAAAACAAAAAACAGCTAACCAACAGGAAAAGAACAAAGAACCCTGTTTATCACTGGGCAAGAGATATGAACAGAACCTTCTCCCGAGAAGACAAATGGCCAACAAACACATGAAAAAATGTTCATTGTTGCTAATCATCAGAGAAATGAAAATCAAAACCACCTTGAGGGCGGCACCTGTGGCTCAAAGGAGTAGGGTGCTGGCCCCGTAGACCAAGGTGGTGGGTTCAAACCCAGCCCCGGCCAAAAACTGCAAAAAAAAAAAAAAAAAAAAAAAAAAAAAAACACCTTGAGATATGACCTAAGCCCAGTGAGAATAGCCCATATCACAAAAATTCCAAAGCTGCAGATACTGGCAGAGAGAAAGGAACACTTACACACTGTCAGTGGGATTGCAAACTAACACAGCATCTTTGGAAAGAAGTATGGAGAATCCTCAAAGAGCTAAAAATAAACCTTCCATTTGATCCCAAAATCTCATTACTAGCTATCTACCCAGAAGAAAAAAAAATTATTTTACCATAAGGACATTTGCTCTAGAATGTTTATCACAGCTCAATTCATAATCACCAAGATGTGGAAACAACCCAAGTGTCCATCAACCCCTGAACGGATAAACTGTGAAATATGTATGCCATGGAATACTATTCAGCCATAAAAAAGATGGAGACTTCACATCTTTTGTATTTACCTGGAAGGATTTGGAGAAAATCTCCTAAGTAAAGTATCACAAGAATGGAAAAGCAAGTATCCAATGTACTCAATATTAGTTTGAAACTAGTAGATGAATAATAAACTACATGCCTACATGAGACAAAAACACATTTAAATTCAAGAAGTGGGGTGGTATGCTAAGCTCACCTATCAGGTACAATGTAGGCATATGTGGCACACCTTCTGGGTGAAGGGCTCAACTGCAACTTGGACTTTATCCAAGAAATACAGACAATGTAATCTAATTGCATGTGCCCTTATATTAATCTGAAAAAAATATATTCACCAAAAACAAAAACAAGACAGAAAGAAAATGCAAGTTCCCATAAACGCACATTATTTAGTTACATGAAGGTAATGACCAAAAGGATCAGCCCAAACTCTTCAGGCGGTTGCTTCTGGGAAGTGGGTTTGGGGGGCAATGAGGTGTTACTTATCATGAGTCTTCCAGGGGCACTGATATTTTTAACCAAAATTTTATCTTTTAAAAAGCAAGCATATCAAGACAAAGGCTCCTTCTCCACTTACAAATGGATATATTTATTTCTTTTTCCACCTCCTCCACTATATCTCCCCCATTTTTTTTTTCAGGAAGAAAAAATGTTGAGCATCCTGGTGCAGCACAAAGTGCGGAGTGGCGTCTCAGGCGTCGTGGGCATGGAGGTGGATGGGCTGCCCTTCCACAGCACCCACGCTGAGATGATCCAGAGGCTGGTGGACATCACTGCAGTGTGAGGGTGACTGTCCATGTTACGTGGCTAAGCCTGCATTTAGGGAGGTGTTCCCTGCGGGCCCCCAACTTCTCCCCACAACAGTCTTGCAAGCGAACACTGGCCTTAGATGAGCAATGAACCCTTAGTGGCCTGGGAAATAGTGTGCCTCTTCCTGGAAGGGTTAGTGCACATGATATGGACCAAGGACATTTCTCTGGGGCTTTTTTGCTTCTGTCCTTTAGGTGCTAGAGGCTTTGATTTCATTCCTCCTTCACCCTGGCTTCTTCAGGCCACCATGTGGTATGCTCTGAGAATCTCTTGACAATCACTCATGGGACACCCATGAGCATTTGACTGCCAGGCAGAGCACAGAAGTCAATGTTACCAAGGCCCCCGGGCTGCAGCAGTTTCCCCTCCCCTCTTATCTGCAGTTTCAGTCAACCACAGTCTGAATATGGAAAAATACAGAAATAAACAACTCCTAAGTTTTAAACTGCATGCTGTTCTGAGTATTGTGATGAAATTTTGCACTATCCTGCTTGGTCCTGTCTCAGACGTGAGTCACCCCTTTGTCAAGGGTACCCATGCTGTCCATGCTATCCACCCATTAGTCACTCAGCCATCCCCATGATGAGATCAGTTGTCCTGGTATCACAGTGCTTGTGTTCAATTAACTCTTACTTGACTTGACAGTGGCCCCAAAGTGCAAAAGTAATGATGCTGGCAATTCTGACATGCTAAAGACAAGATGTAAAGTGCTTCCTTTAAGTGAAAAGGTGAAAGTTCTTGACTTAAGGAAAGACCAAAAAACCCCCTATGCCAAGGTTGCTAAGGTCTATGGTAAGAATGGTGCATATGTGAAGGGTCAGGAGAAATCTTCTAAATACGGATCAAAATTGTTTTCACATAGTAAATGAGAAAATATCATGAATGTTACATTAATCAGGTGGATAAAAATATCTCCGATTGTATGGGAAGCCCGCACA
>CAUYRH010116494.1:0-10566 GCA_963574655.1 Perodicticus potto
GGCATTGTGGCGGGCGCCTGTGGTCCCAGCTACTTGGGAGGCAGAGGCAGGAGACTCGCTTGAGCCCAGGAATTGGAGGTTGCTGTGAGCTGTGATGCCACAGCACTCTATCCAGGGTGACAGCTTGAGGCTCTGTCTCAAATAAATAAATAAATAAATAAATGATTTTTAGAGTTACTTTTGTTCCAGATTAATTATGGCCAAATTTATGACAGCTGAACCCTGCAACCACTTGGCAGCCAAACGACATCCTTGTAAACAAAAACTACATAGCTCTTTCAATAAGCAAAAATAGAAAAGGAAGTCAAGTTCACTGAGTGCCAATAATTTGTGCTAAGCACTTTATGTATGTTATTGTATTTAATTCTCTCAGCACGGTTGGTTTGACAATCAATCATTGTTGTGATGCAAAGGCCACATGTTGTTAAAAAGTTCAAGTCGCTCTTAGTTTAGAGCCCAAAGCACAGTGGTTGCAGTGCCAGCCACATACACCGAGGCGGGTGGGTTCGAACCCAACCTGGGCCAGCTAAAACATTGATAACTACAACAAAAAAATGGCTGGGCGTTGTGGCAGGTGCCTTAGTCCCAGCTACTTGGCAGGCTGAGGCAGGAAAATCACTTAGGCCTAGGAGTTGGAGGTGTTGTGAGCTGTGATGCTATGGCACTCTACTGAGGGTGAAATGGTAAGACTGTCTCAAAAAAAAGAAAGAAGTTCAAGTCGTTCCTATCTAACTTTTTCATGCAGCCTTTTCAGTGCTTCAAATGTGCACCTCTCTTGTGCACTTTGATCCTTTGTTTCAGGATCATATTGGTATACCCAATCACTTTTTTCTTACATGATAATAAAAGAAATGTTAAAAGGAAGACATTTTATGACATTCAGGACGTTGAAGAAAATACGAGGACAACTCTGATGGCTATTCCAGGAAAAGAGTTTCAAAATTGCTTTGAAGGGTGGACAAGGCATTGATTGGTGTAGCACCTCTCTGCTGAATATCACTATGCTGAAAATCACTTTTCAATATGGTTGTTTTTCCCTCATTTTTAGACGAGGAAATTAGTATTATTATCCGCAGTTTACAAAGAGGAAACAGGCTTTGAGGACTTAATAACTCGTTTTCAAGTCTCATATCCTAGGGAGGCAGCCAGGTGATTTCAGAGTTGTGATCACTAGGCAAGGATGCCTGCCCATTTAAAGAGGTATTATTAGCACAGACAGTAAATCCTTTGTTCTTCCTGCAGCAACTTGCACAGGGAGAAAGAGCACTGGACTAGGGCCAGCTGATCTGCATTCTCATCCTGCTGCTTTCACTGTGCTGGGTTGAGCAAATTCATCACTCAAAGACTGGGTGTGGTGGCTCTTACTTGTAATCCCAGCACTTTGAGAGATTGAAGCAGGAAGAATGCTTGAGGCCAGGAGTTTGAGACCATCTGGGCAAGATAGAGAGACCCTATATCTCTACAGAACATTTTTTCATAAAATTAGCCAGGCATGTTGGCATGGAACCTGTTTTCCCAGGTGCTCAGGAGGCTGAGGCAGGAGGATCACTTGAGCCCAAGAGTTTGAGGTTGCTGTGAGCGATGATGCAACAGCACTCTACCCAGGGTGACAAAGTAAGACTCTGTTTCAATAAATAAATAAATAAGTAAATTGAAAAGTAGGATTTTGGGGCGGCGCCTGTGGCTCATTGAGTAGAGCGCCAGCCCCATATACCAAAGGTGGCGGGTTCAAACCCTGCCTCAGCCAAACTGCAAAAACAGAAAAATAGCCGGGCGTTGTGGCGGGCCCCTGTGGTCCCAGCTACTCGGGAGGCTGAAGCAAGAGAATTGCCTAAGTCCAGGAGTTGGAGGTTGCTGTGAGCTGTGTGACACCAGGGCTCTCCACCAAGGGCGATAAAGTGAGACTGTCTGTACAAACAACAACAACAAAAAAAAGAAAAGTAGGATTTCTTAGAGACATCCATCTGAATCCTAATATATGTCCTCTAGCCAGGGCAGGAGCAGGGGACAGGACGAAATCACAAGATCTCAAAATGCTGCAAATGCACTTAAGAGCTGTTTACTGACCTCTTCCCCACTGGCTTCCTTCTCCACTTAGGGGCTATAACCCAGAGCTCTAAATTCTGATTTGTCTTCTCGTAGTTTCTCTCATGGGAATTCATGTTGTAATCACTAATGTCCTTACCCACTTTAGCCACTTAATATCACAGGAAATCTGCTAAGGAAATGTTTGCGCTACTTCCCACACAGGCTGACAAACAGCAGGCCCCTCTGACGGATTTAGGAGTGTCATCAGAAATGTTTTTGGGTAAGCTGACACAGTTCACAGTTCCTGGGGCTCAGAAAGAGAACAAGTACAAGGCCTCCCTCACAAGTCCAGGGCAAATGCCAAGAAAGGGAACCAGAAAACAAGGCAAACAGATTTTGTCTTTCTATTGTGAAGTAGATTCCATAGCATGGACGTGTCAAGTGCTTGTTTAACCACTTACCTGGCTGTTTAACAAAGCTGCTCTAAACATTTACATACAAGGTTTGTACATTAAGTCTTCCTTTTTGGGATTCATGCCCAGGAGCACAATTACTGAATTGTGTGATTCTTGCATATTTAGTTTTGGTGGGGGGAGCGTTTGTTTGTTTGTTTGTTTTGCAGTTTGTGGCTGGGGCTGGGTTTGAACCCGCCACCTCTGGCATCTGGGGCTGGCGCCCTACTCCTTTGAGCCACAGGCACCACCCCGTATATTTAGTTTTTTAAGAAATTGCCAAACTATTTTCCGGGGTAAACATTTTAAATTCCTACCAACAATGTTTGAGTGATCCAGTTTCTCCCCATCCTTACCAACATTTGGTGTTGTCATTATTCAATAGGTTGACAGAAAATAAGTAAATAAATAAATAAATAAACAGAATTTCTTTCTGCAGTGGGCCCTTCTCTTGGAGATTCCAAGAATGAATCCTCAGACCTCACAGATCAGTGCCAGGACAGCATTTATTAGACAGAAAGGAAAACAGTCGGAATGAAGGGCAACAGAACCTTTGGCAGTAGAGGGAGGAGACCCAAGTTGTGTTCAAAGAGTGCTTACTGAAAAAAAAAAGAAAAAAGGGCGGCGCCTGTGGCTCATCGAGTAGGGCGCCAGCCCCATATGCTGAAGGTGGCAGGTTCAAACCCGGCCTCAGCTGGACTGCAAAACAGAAAAATTGCAGGGCGTTGTGGCGGGCGCCTGTAGTCCCAGGTACTCCAGAGGCTGAGGCAAGAGAATCGCCTAAGCCCAGGAGTTGGAGGTTGCTGTGACCTGTGTGACGCCACGCCACTCCACCAACGGTGATAAAGTGAGACTCTGTCTCTACAAAAAAAAAAAAAAAAGAAAAGAAAAAAAAGCCTGTTTGCCCAGGCATAGAAAATGGGGGTCCCTGTCCAACCTTGAATTGGGGAACCCCATATCATTTACTTTAGCCATTCTGATAGATATAGTGAGCTTTCATTATTGTTTAAATTCACATTTCCCTAATAGCTGATGCCATTGAACACCTTTTCATGTGCTTATTTTCCATCTGTGTATATATATATATTTTTTTCTTTTTGAGACGGAGTCTCACTTTGTCACCCTCGGTAGAGTGCTATGGAATCACAGCTCACAGCAAGCTCCAACTCCTGGGCTTTGGCGATTCTCTTGCCTCAGCCTCCCAAGTAGCTGAGATTACAGGTGCCAACCACAACGCCTGGCTATTTTTTGTTGGAATTTGGCCAGGGCCAGGTTCAAACCTGCCACCATCGGTATATGGAGCCAGCACCCTACCCAATGAGCCACAGGCGCCTATCAAGTTTTGAAAGTTCTTTATCTGGCGAGGTGGCTCACACCTGTAATTCTAGCATTGTGGGAGGCCAAGGCAGGTGGATTGCTTGAGCTCCTGAGTTCAAGACCAACCTGAGCAAGAGTGAGATCCCGTCTCCACTAAAAATAGAAAAACTGAGACAAGAGGATCACTTGAGCCCAAGAATTTGAGGTTGCTGTGAGCTATGATGACGCCATGGCACTCTACCTTGGGCGACACCTTGAGACTCTGTTTTGAAAAAAAACAAGAAAAGAAAAGCTCTTTTTTTTTTTTTTTTTTTTGAGACAAAGCCTCAAGCCATCACACTGGGTAGAGTGCTGTGGAATCACATCTCACAGCAACCTCCAACTCCTGGGCTCAAGCGATTCTCCTGCCTCCGCCTCCCAAGTAGCCCAAGTAGCTGGGACTACAGGCGCCCACCACAACACCTGGCTATTTTTGGTTACAGCCGTCATTTTTGTTTGGTGGGCCTGGGCTAGATTCGAACCCACCAGCTCAGGTGTATGTGGCTGGGGCCTTAGCCTCTTGAGCCATAGGTGCCGAGCCAAGAAAGCTCTTTATGTAATCTGGATGGTAGCCTTTTGTAGCATATATGGTTTGAAAATATTTTCTCTTACTCTGAGCTTGTCTTTTCAACCTAACAATGTCTTTTTCAGAAGAAGACTTTTAATTTCAAAAAAGTTTAATTCATCAATTTTTCCCTCCTAAGTTGTGCTTTAAGTGTCAAGCCTAAGAATTCTTCACCTGTGGGCGGCACCTGTGGCTCAAAGGAGTAGGGTGCCAGCCCCATTTACCGGAGGTGGTGGGTTCAAACCCAGCCCCAGTCAAAAAAAAAAAAAAAAAAAAAATTCTTTGCCTAGCCTCAAA
This sequence comes from Perodicticus potto, assembly GCA_963574655.1. Lineage (NCBI taxonomy): Eukaryota > Metazoa > Chordata > Mammalia > Primates > Lorisidae > Perodicticus > Perodicticus potto. Next base: position 4,699 of record CAUYRH010116494.1, read on the forward strand.
TCCCAAGGATTCTCCCTTTTCCAAAAGTTTTCTATCTTATATTTGTCTGCAATCTATTTTGAGTTGACTTTTATATAACATATAAGAATTGGGTAACAAGGCTCGGCGCCTGTGGCTCAACGGGCTAAGGCACCAGCCACCTATACCTGAGCTGGCGGGTTCGAATCCAGCCCGGGCCCACCAAACAACAATAACGGCTGCAACCAAATAAATAAATAGCTGGGCGTTGTGGTGGGCGCCTGTAGTCCCAGCTACTTGGGAGACAGAGGCAGGAGACTCACTTGAGCCCAGGAATTGGAGGTTGCTGTGAGCTATGAAGCCACCACACTCTATCCAGGGTGACAGCTTGAGGCTCTGTCTCAAAAAAAAAAAAAAAAAATTAGGTAACAATACATTTTTTTGGCCAATGTATGTCCAATTGCTCTAGCACCATTTGTTGAAAAGGCTACTTTTTGGGCAATGCTTGTGGCTTAGTGAGTAGGGCACGGGCCCCATATACCAAGAGTGGCAGGTTGGAACTCGGCCCCAGCCAAACTGCAACAAAAAAATAGCTGGGCGTTGTTGCGGGTGCCTGTAGTCCCAGCTACTTGGGAGGCTGAGACAAGAGAATCGCCTAAGCCCAAGAGCTGGAGGTTGCCGTGAGCTGTTGTGCCACAGCACTCTACCAAGAAAGGCTACTTTCCCTCCATTGAATTGCTTTTGCGTCTTTGTCAAAAATCAGTTGAGCATTAGGCTGGGAGCAGTGGCTCACGCCTATAATTCCAGCATTTGGGAGGCCGAGGCAGGTGAACTGCTTGAGCTCACAGGTTTGAGACCAGCCTGAGCCAGAGCCAGACCTCATCTCTAAAAATAGCCAGGTGTGATGGTGGGCACCTGTTAGTCCCAGCTACTTGGGAGGCTGAGGCAACAGAATTGCTTGAGCCCAAGAGTTGGAGGTTGCTGTGAGCCATGATGCCATGGCATTGTACCAACGGTGACAAAGTGAGACTGTCTCAAAAAAAAAAATTATCAGTTGGGCATACTTACATAGCACTATTTCCTTCATTCTGTTCTATTAGTCTATGGTCTCTCCCTCTGCCAATACAAGAGGGTTTTTTTGTTTTGTTTTTGAGACAGAGTCTCACTTTGTCGCCCCCGCCCTAGCATCACAGCTCACATTAACCTCTAACGCTTGGGCTCAAGTGATTCTCTTGCCCCAGCCTCCCAAGTAGCTGGGATTACAGGCACCTGCCAAAATGCCTGGCTATTTTTAGAGATGGGGACTCACTCTAGCTCAGGCTGGTCTCAAATTCGTGAGCTCAGGCAATCTGCCCACTTCAATCTCCCAAAGTGCTGGGATTATAGGCATGAGCCACCATGCCTGGCCCACAACACAGTTTTGATTACTATAGCTATATAAGTCTTGAAATAGGGTAGACTGAATTTTCCCACTATATTCTTTTTCAGAATGTTTTAGCTATTCTAGTTCTTTTGCCTTTTCTCATAAATTTTAGAATAATATTGTCTATATCTACAAAGAGTTGCTGGGATTTAGATAGGAATTTCATTTAATCTATTAATTTGGGAAGAATTTTCTTCTTTTTTTTTTATTGAGATAGAGCTTCACTTTGTCCCTTGGTAGAGTGCTATGGCATCATAGCTCACAGCAACCTCCAACTGTTGGGTTCAAGCGATTCTCTTGCCTCAGCCTTCGAGCTGGGACTGGAATTACAGGTGCACTGCCACAAGGCCTGGCTATTGTTGTTTGTTTGTTTAGCAGGCCAGGGCCAGATTGGAACCCACCAGCCCCAGGAGCATATGGCAGGCACCCTAAGCACCGAGCTATGGGCACTAAGCTGTGACTATATATTTAAATTTATTTTTATATAAATAGGAACAATACATCTGTATTGTTAACCAACTCTTTCATTCAACAATACATGGTATAAATCTTTCTGTGTCAGTAGATCAGCACCATCTTTGTTTTTTTTTTTTTTTTTGGAGACAGAGCCTCAAGCTGTCGCCCTAGGTAGAGTGCCGTGGCATCAGTGGCATCACAGCTCACAGCAACCTCCAGCTCTTGAGCTGAGGCAATTCTCTTGCCTTAGCCTCCCGAGTAGCTGGGACTACAGGCACCATCACAACGCCTGGCTATTTTTGTTTCAGTTTGGCCAGGGCCGGGTTCAAATCTGCGACTCTCGGTATATGGGGCTGGCACTCTACCACTGAGCCACAGGGGCTCCCCCTGTTTATAGTCTTTCATTTATATAAACAACACTGTGGTGAATATCTTTGTTCATTTTTCTTAGCACATATATGTAACTAACTCCTAAGAATTATTTCCTAAGAAAAGGATTACTGGCATATTCATTTAAGACTCTGATACAGGGCGCCATTCCCATATACCGAGGGTGGTGGGTTCAAGCCCAGCCCTGGCCAAACTGCAACAACAACAACAACAAAGACTCTGATACATATGATCAAACCAAATTCCACAAAACTATATTATACCAGGCCAGGCGCGGTGGCTCACCTAGCAGTAATCCTAGCAGTCTGGCAGACAGAGGCAAGTGGATAGCTTGAGCTCACGAGTTTGAGACCAGTGTGAGCAAAAGTGAGACCCCATCTCTACTAAAAATAGAAAACCTGAGGCAAGAGGATCACTTGAGCCCAAGAGTTGGAGGTTGCTGTGAGCTCCTACCCAGGGCGACAGCTTGAGGTTCTGACTCAAATAAAATTATAAGAGTGTATATATATATAAAACGAATATATATAGTTGTTGTGATATATATATATATATATATATATATATATATATATATATATATATATCTATATATCCCAACAACCACCTTGAAAACTCTGGTATTGGCTCGGCGCCTGTGGCTCAACGGGCTAAGGCACCAGCCACGTACAACTGAGCTGGCGGGTTCGAATCCAGCCCGGGCCCGCCAAACAATGACGGCTGCAATCAAAAAATGGCCGAGTGTAGTGGCGGGCGCCTGTGGTCCCAGCTACCTGGGAGGCGGAGGCAAGAGACTCGCTTGAGCTCAGGATTTGGAGGTTGCTGTGAGCTGTGATGCCACAGCACTCTATCCAGAGTGACAGCTTGAGGCTCTGTCTCAAAAAAAAGAAAAAGAAAAAGAAAATTCTGGTATTATCTGTCCTTTTTCTCCTTCTTTGCTAAAATACAGTATGTGAAAAATAATCAGATTTTTTGAGTAGTTCTGCAGTTGTTATTTTGCTTTTCTTTAATTACTGATAAGGCTGATGCTATCTTGGTTTTCTCATTTGGCTTTTTTGTGTGTTTTGATACAGAGTCTCACTGTCACCTTAGGTAGAGTGCCATGACTTCATAGCTCCCAGCAACCTCAAACTCTTGTGCTCAAGCCACCTTCTTGCCTCTGCCTCCCAAGTAGCTGGGACTACAGGCGCCCACCACAATGCCCAGCTATTTTTTGGTTGCAGCCATCATTGTTGTTTGGCGGGGCCCAGGCTGGATTCGAACCTGCCAGCTCGTGTGTATGTTGCTGGCGCCTTAGGCGCTTGAGCCATAGACTCCGAGCCTCATTTTGTTTTCTTTTGCCTTATTACTTATGTTTCCTCTTTTGAGAGCTGCCTAGAAGAGGTAGGTTTTATTAGACACTGGGCGTGGGGGCTGGGGGTGACTTAAGTACCCAGACAATTAGATCCACCTTTAATAGCTTTCCCAGATACCATGGCTTTTTGAGTAGTATCATGTCTTCTAATTCCACTGATAATTATTCTTACATTCTTTTTTTTTTAGTTTTTTTTTTTTTTTAGTTTTTCAAATTAATATGAGGGTACAATTTTTAGGTTACATTGTTCTCACTTCCAGGGTAAAGTTCCATTTTCTTCTTCTTTTTTTTTCCATGTTCTTCTCATATTCATGACATAAAAAAAATAAAATAAAAACCCACTTGGGGATGGATGGGTTACAAAGGATCCATGACAACATGAATATATTTAATGCCACTGAACTACACACTTTTTTTTTTTTTTAGAGACCAAGTCTCACTTTATTGCTCTGGGTAAAGTGCTGTGGCGGCACACAGCTCACAGCAACCTCCAACTCCTGGGCTTAGGCGATTCTCTTGCCTCAGCCTCCCGAGTACCTGGGACTATAGGCACCCACCACAACGCTCTGCTATTTCTTGTGCATTGTTGTTTAGCTGGCCCAGGCTAGGTTCAAACCCACCAGCCTTGGTGTATGTGGCTAACACAGTAACCGTTGTGCTACAGGCACCAAGCCTATAATTTAATAATTTTTTTTTTAATTTAGCTGGGGGGTGGCGCTTGTGGTTCAGCAAGTAGGGCGCCAGCCCCATATAGGGTGGCGGGTTCAAACCTGGCCCCGGCCAACTGCAAAACAAAAAAATAGCCGGGCATTCTGCAGGCGCCTATAGTCCCAGCTACTTGGGAGAGAATCGCCTAAGCCCAAGAGTTGGAGGTTGCTGTGAGCTGTGTGACGCCACGGCACTCTACCGAGGGCGATAAAGTAAGACTCTGTCTCTAAAAATAAATAAATAAATAAAATTTAGCTGGGGAAGATAGATTTAGGTACAGATACATGTATATATAGACACATATAAGTATATAGACAAGAATTTTTTTTAAATTTGGGATTGACATGAGGATACCAATGTTTAAGTTACATTGATTAGACAAGAATTTTTCTTTCATTAGTATATGATGAAAGAATGGACTCTCAATCTATTCTCTTTAAAATACAATTTTAAAATGAAATTAAGGAAAATTTGGCTAAACTGGGCATGCCCTATAAATCCAGCTGACTGGGAGCACAAGAGGGGAGGGTTGCTTGAGCCCAGGAGTTTGGACCAGCCTGCTCAACTGTTAGCAAGACTTCGTTTAAAAAATAAAAATTTGGGGAGGCACCTGTGGCTCAAAGGTGTAGGGCGCTGGCCCCATATGCTGGAGGTGGCTGGTTCAAGCCCAACCTGGCCAAAAACTGCAAAAAAAATAAAAAATTGGCTCGGCGCCTGTGGCTCAAGCAACCAAGGCGCCAGCCACACCACCTGAGCTGGCAGGTTTGAATCCAGCCTGGGCCTGGCAAACAACAATGATGGCTACAACCAAAAAAATAGGTGGGCATTGTGGCAGGCGCCTGTAGTTCCAGCTACATGGGAGGCGGAGGCAGGAGACTGCTTGAGCCCAGAAGTTGGAGGTTGCTGTGACACAGCACTCTATCCAGGGTGACAGCTTGAGGCTCTGTCTCAAAAAAAAAAAAAATAGTTTTGGGGCTCGGCACCTGTGGCTCAACGGGCTAAGGCATCAGCCACGTACACCTGAGCTGGCAGGTTAAAATCCAGACTGGGCCAGCCAAACTACAATGACAGCTGCAACCAAAAAATGGCCGGGCGTTGTGGCGGGCACCTGTAGTCCCAACTACTTGGGAGGCAGAGGCAGGAGACTCGCTTGAGCCCAGGAATTGGAGGTTGCTGTGAGCTGTAATGCCACAGGACTCTATCCGGGGTGACAAATTGAGGCTCTGTCACAAAAAAAAAAAAAAAAAAAAAAAACAAATATTTTCGGGCGGCGCCTGTGGCTCAACAGAGTGGGGCACTGGTCCCGTATGCTAGAGGTGGTGGGTTTGAACCCAGCCCCAGCCAAAAAACAAAAAACAAAACAAACAAAAAAAAAGTTTCTAGGCTTGGCGCCTGTGGCTCAACGGGTTAGGGCGCCAACCACTCCCAGGAATTGGAGGTTGCTGTGAGCTATGATGTCACAGCACTCTATCCAGGGTGACAGCTTGAGGCTCTGTCTCAAAAAAAAGGGGGTTGGTGCCTGTGGCTCAGCAGGCTAAGGCGCCAGCCACGCACACCTGAGTTGGTGGTTTGAATCCAGCCC